>QVTF01004891.1:15000-40000 GCA_003573665.1 Oxygymnocypris stewartii | reverse complement strand
CTGGTGTGACGACGACAACCCGCCGTACTCTTACTATCTGTACTACATGTACGCCAACATGACCGTCCTCAACCACCTGCGCAGGTAACTGATACAATCAATACACACATGCCATGTGATCGAACGGCCTCTGAATCACCTGTCTGTCTGTGTGAGCAGGAGGCGGGGCTTCCACACCTTCGTGCTGCGACCTCACTGCGGGGAGGCGGGGCCTATCCATCACCTGGTGTCTGGATTCATGCTGTCAGAAAACATCTCCCATGGACTGCTGCTCAGGAAGGTATGTGGACGCTAGGGAGGGAATCAGAACTGCTTCAAAAGAGTCATTTGTTTAGAAATCAGACTATGGTCGTACTGTATGTGTTTGATTAATGTAATCTACTGACAGCCCTAATAATAGACAGACAGAACTGGAAGAGTGAGTGGTCAGGTGGTCAGTGATTGTGTACCTGTGTGTGTGTCGTAGGCTCCGGTCCTGCAGTATCTGTACTATCTGGCTCAAGTGGGTATCGCCATGTCTCCGCTCAGCAACAACAGTCTGTTTCTGAGTTACCATCGCAACCCTCTGCCCGAGTATCTGTCCCGTGGCCTGATGGTGTCGCTGTCCACCGACGACCCGCTGCAGTTCCACTTCACTAAGGTGAGCGGCGCTCCTGACTGATGATTCATGTCGTGTGTGTGTGTGTGTGTGTGTGTGTATAAACGTGAGTGTGTGTGTATGTGTGTTCCAGGAGCCTCTGATGGAGGAGTACAGCATCGCCGCTCAGGTGTGGAAACTCAGTTCCTGTGACATGTGTGAACTTGCCAGAAACAGCGTGCTAATGAGCGGCTTCTCACACAGGGTAAAATACACACATACACACACATACACACACACACACACACACACGCTCTCTCACACAAGCACACTCACTCTCTCTCTCTCTCACACACAAACACACACACACACACACACACTCTCTCTCTCTCTCACGCACACACACACACACACACACACACACACACACTTTCTCTCTCTCACACACACTCACTCTCTCTCACACACACACACACACACACACACACACATATAATGCAGATGATTAATCATCAATACTTCATCAATATTTGTGATAACTTAAATGTAATTAAATATTAAACTAAGTATAATTTAACTATAATTGTATATATTAAATACAATATAATTATACTACTGTTTTAGGCAAGTTAATATCAATATATTAAAAACTAAATGTAATATAATAACTCAATCAATAATTATTCATCAATATTATTATTAAATAATATAATTATACACGCTATAAATATTAATAAGTGTATAATTATTTATGTAATATACTATACATATTACTATATCATATTATTATACATTATATTTCTATTAATATCAGATTAATTACACACAATATAAAAAAATTAATTAATTCATTATTAATCTATATTTTATTCAAAATTATAATTATATAACACATTCTATTATTAATGTTAAACGTGTATATTTATATATTTATAGTATGTATACAAATTACATTAGACTAGATTATTATTATTATACATTATATTTGTTTAATTTATATTATAGCAATATTAATATGACTATACACATTGCTATATAAAAAAATGCAAAATAAATCACTCAATTTTCAGGAATCTATATTTTCCTATAAAGCTGTTTTGAAATGACACACTATTGACTCACACGGTTCTCTCTTCTCTCCTCATGTCTCAGGCTAAGAGCCATTGGCTGGGTCCCGATTACACGGAAGAGGGTCCTATCAGTAACGACATCCGGCGCACAAACGTCCCGGACATCCGCGTGGGGTATCGATATGAGACTATGTGTGAAGAGCTGCACCTGATCACGCAAGCCGTCCGAACACAGGACCTGGACAGAATCGATGAGGAGGACGGGCTGTCGTTGACATCCAGCCAATCAACACGCTAGAAACAAGCCCTGACCCCACCCATACTGACCTGTCCAATCATCATGCTAGAGACTAGCCATGACCCTGCCCACACTGACCTATCCAATCAGGACACTAGAGACGATACATGACCCCGCCCACACTCTGCTTGTCCAACCAGAAAGCTATCTTATAGATGAGTCCTGACCCTGCCTGTCCAATCAGCATGCTCAAGACAAGCCCTGACCTTGCCCACACTGACCTATCCAATCAGAACACCAGAAATTAACGCTGACCCCGCCCACACCCCGCCTGTCCAATCAGCACGCTCAAGACAAGCCCTGACCTTGCCCACACTGACCTGTCCAATCAGAACACCAGAAATTAACGCTGACCCTGCCCACACCCCGCCTGTCCAATCACCACGCTCAAAACAAGCCCAGACCTTGCCCACACTGACCTGTACAATCAGAACACCAGAAATTAACGCTGACCCTGCCCACACCCCGCCTGTCCAATCAGCACGCTCAAGACAAGCCCAGACCTTGCCCACACTGACCTGTACAATCAGAACACCAGAAATTAACGCTGACCCTGCCCACACCCCGCCTGTCCAATCAGCACGCTCAAGACAAGCCCAGACCTTGCCCACACTGACCTGTACAATCAGAACACCAGAAATTAACGCTGACCCTGCCCATACCCCGCCTGTCCAATCAGCACGCTCAAGACAAGCCCAGACCTTGCCCACACTGACCTGTACAATCAGAACACCAGAAATTAACGCTGACCCTGCCCACACCCCGCCTGTCCAATCAGCACGCTCAAGACAAGCCCAGACCTTGCCGACACTGACCTGTACAATCAGAACACCAGAAATTAACCCTGGCCCTGCCCACACTGAACACGGACCCCGCTCACACCCCACCTGTCCAATCAGCACGCTAGAGACTAGCCCTGACCACGCCCACACTGACCTGTCTAATCAGGAAGCTATAGACGAGCCCTGACCCTGTCTGTCCAATCATCATGCTCAAGACAAGCCCTGACCTTGCCCACACTGACCTGTCCAATCAGAACACAAGAAATTAACCCTGACCCCGCCCGCACTGAACACGGTTAAACTATAGATGAACATGGACCCCGCCCACACCCAACCTGTCCAATCAGCACGATAAAGACTAGCCCTGACCCCGCCCACACTGACATGTCCAATCAGAACACCAGAAATTAACCCTGACCCCGCCCGCACTGAACACGGATAAACTATAGATGAACATGGACCCCGCCCACACCCAACCTGTTCAATCAGCACGCTAGAGACTAGCCCTGACCCCGCCCACACTGACCTGTCTAATCAGGAAGCTATAGACGAGCCCTGACCCGTTTGTCCAATTACGCTAGAGACGAGCCCTGGCCCTGCCCACACTCTGCCTGTCCAATCAGCACGCTAGAGACTAGCCCTGACCCCGCCCACACTGACCTGTCTAATCAGGAAGCTATAGACGAGCCCTGACCCGTTTGTCCAATCATGCTAGAGACGAGCCCTGGCCCTGCCCACACTAACCTGTCCAATCAGCACGCTAGAGACGGACCAAAGCCACATTCCCTCCATTCCTCTCATTTCACTGCATGTTTAGAGACGTTTCAGCTATGCATCGCTATTATAACGACGTAATACCTCCTTCATGACGTCACGCTCCCGCACGTGCCTTTTATTTTAGAGACTTTTATTTTGAAGGTTTAATTTCAGGCGTCTGTGATAACACCACACTTGACTATAATAATAATAATACACAATATTTATTAACTTAAATCTAATTAAACCTAAAAAGGTTTTTTGTTTTAATTAAATACAATACTATACTAAATTACTGTTAAAAAATAAATATAATTATATTAACATCAACTAGATATAATAATAATAATAACATCAACACTGAAAAAAATTATAATTATACATATTAATACAATATATATTTGTATTAACTCATTTATATTTTGCTTAAAATGTATGTGTTAAAAACTAAATAATTATATTTATACTACACTCGTATTATAATTTTTATAACACACACTTAGATTAATACTATCCCCCATATGCCTTTTAATTTAGCTGCTTTTATGTTGAAGGTTATTGTGAATGTGTCTTTCAGTCTTTCGTTCTATTATCATGTATTTTTCTCGTCATTTTGAAGGATTTACGTTCTCTGACCGTTCAGAACTGAATGTCCTCCAGTCCTGCAGGAGGCGCCGTTGAGCCAAAACCTATTCTTTCTAATCTTAAACCTCACCGAACCTCCCGTTTCTGGGATGTTTACTAGGTAGCTTACAAAGACAACATATATTTTAACGCTCTACATTTCCGTTAGTTTTGAGTTTGTCGCGTTTTCCGTTCCAGCATGTGTTCGGTAGTTTCAGTCGAACGTTAAACTGACTGTTAATCGCCACACATTATTATGAAACTGAACTAATAAATCACACGAAACGTGACTCAAAAAAGCATGATTTATAGAAATTAGCACATTAAACCAGAGCAAGGCATGACGCACAACACGCTAGAAAGCAAACGATCATGAATAGCAGTTCGAAATATATCTATTTTTTGTGAGAATGAGTGTTTTGTTGATTTTAATAAAGCATGTGTGTTTAATCTCATCTGGGTTTTTGTGCATTTTTTTATAAAAAAATAACAGTATAAAAATGTGAAAAGTCAAAACCAGCATTTTTTGCCAGATATATGCATACACACTTTTCAAAAATGCAGTTTATAGTGAAATAACGAAAATTTGCCAATGTTTTAACAACCTTAAAATACGTGTCATTTATTTTTCTGATTTTCTACTATTATTTTTTAAGAGATATAAACATTTCAAATGTTAAGGTCATTTTGAGCCAGGTAGAGTATGTATGGAATATCATTAGTGTCAAAAACACTTTCTGCTAAATTATCTATGAAGTTAAATTAGTGTCAAAACACTTTTGTAAAACATATTTAGCCTTTCCCCATATCTCACACACTTTTGGACTGAACTTTGTTGATACGCATTAATACATATGCATATTAACAAACCATAGCAGCATGAAAAACTAATAATTTTTCATATGCAAGTAACATGAATGTAGAAAATTCAGAGGAATATTTATGTTGTTTTGTTGGAAATAAATATGTAGGTTTCATAAATATGGACAGTTTTTGAGCCATCATGAGTTGTGAATTTATTTATTTCATTGTGGTCATACTGATAATTATCACATTATATGTTCTTATAAATTTCATACAGTGATATTTCTCATCAATATAGACAAAAATATAAATATATTTTAAATCACCGTTTTTTGGTCTGGTTCATTATGTGTGTGTTCATTTATATGTCAAATAATTAAACAATTTTTGAATTAATAAAAAGGTGGTAAATGCAGGAATAACATTCATTCAAGATGCAATACAGTTTTAGCTGAGAAATATTAAGTTAAGGCTCTTTTATAAAATAACGAATGTGTAAATATCATACAGGTTTGGTTATTTAGTGACATTTTCTTCCGCGTCCGTTGTGGCTCAGATCATCGTCCTCACTTCACTGGCCGTCTGGAGAGAGAGTGAGGATGAGGTCAGCGTGACATCACGCTCATGTGATGATGATGATGATGATGTCATACTCACCGCGAGGGCTGATTTGATGTTCTGCAGCTGGTAGAAGACGCGGCCGCCCTCATCCGGACAGATGGTCTTGAGTTCGTCTCGTGTCATTCCCAGCAGCATCGAGCCGCTGACTCCTCCTAAACACCGCACCGTACTGACAAACACAGGGTGCTTGTTAACACCCATATCCCACAATGCAATGCGTTTGAATCAACATATTAGAATTTTCTGTTTTGACTTATGATTTGATCGAATGAAAAAGTGAAAACTAAAAATATAAACTATAGACAAATACAATGACAATATAATGTTGCATTTTTATTTTTATATTTATATATATTTTAATTTGAACTGATGAATATTGGGTTTTATAATAAAGCAATTTGCGCTGAAAGAGAATCTAAAACAAACAAGACAAAGATTATATAAATTAAAATTATATAATTATAAATTATGATTTTAAATATAAAACTGAACTGAAATAAACATTAAAAAACTAAATATATTTATACATGAAAGTAGTAGATGTTATATTTACACATTTAAATAATATTACACAATCAGAATTATATACAGTAATATTAATATTAAAAATTAAATATATAAAATTGACACTTCATGCAACAATAATTCAATATACAATAAAGCTTATTTGAAATGCTGCATAAAAAGCTATTGATTAACATGATTTAATAATAAATTATGAAATTAAATCTAAATGAATGTAAATGCAAATGTATTTTTTTTTTATATATTACAAAACAAGCATCCATATTACTATACACACTGTATTTTAATAATAATGTTAAAAATATAATTACTTTATAATACATAATACTACATTAAAATGTCTAAATATATAATTACAATAATTTATTCATTAATAATAATTCATCAGTATTTTCCCCACATCTTTAAGCACTAATATTCTTTTGAAATTATGCATAAAACGATACTGATTCCCAAAAAGTGACATTTCACACATAATTGATTAGATATGCAAATTAACTATTTCTAAATTAACTGTAACTGTAAACATGAATATTAGGTCACTAAATTAAACATGCTGCATTAGGATTTTTGTTTTGTTTTGCATACATACCGCATTCTATTAATTCTAATAACTATAATTATGATCATTATAATAATTTCTGTAAACGATGCATGAAACACTACTGACTCAGACTGACAAACACAACATTGTTAAGCAGAATAAAATATAAGAATGCAACTGAACTAAAGATGCAACACAATAATGTGACGAGCTGGTTGTGTTGCAGTGCATGGTGCGGCTTTGCTCACATCTTGCTGAAGCCCTTGTGCTCCAGCCAGGCGCGTACCTCCTCGGGTCGGGACTTCCGGGTGAGTGTGGGCACAGACGGGGTTTCCTGCGGGACAGAAGGAGGAGCTCGTGATTGTGATTATCAGATGTACAGGTGAACATGACTGATATACGTACAGGTTTGTCCTGCTGCTGCGGAGGCTGGAGCATGTTGTTTGGGACGTGACCAATCTGGCCTTTTTCATTCTTCACCTTCCACCACTGCTTAGACATGTCCAACAGCTACACACACACACACACACACACATGGTTAGAAACACACTCCACACCAGTGACATTAAAGCCTGTTCCTGTACATGGAGTCTGGAAGGGGCTGCCGGGGGCCACAGAAAAATATATGTACGCATTTTTATTCATGCATATTACACACAACCAGTCAAGGGATTTTGAACAGTAAGATATTTTATGTTTTTCAAGCAATCCTCTTCTGCTCACCAAGACTGAGTTAATTTAATCCAAAATACAGCAAAAACAGTCAAATTCTGAAATATTTGTACTATTTGTTTTCTATTTTAATATATTTTAAATTGTAATTTATTTATGTGATCAAAGATGAAATTTTAGCATCATTACTCCAGTCACATGATCCTTCAGAAATCATTCTAATATTCTGTTTTGCTGTTCAAAAAACATTTATAATAATAATAATAATAATAATTATTAATATTAATATGTTGAAAACAGCTGAATTTTTTTTTCAGGCTTCTTTGATGAATGGAAATTTCAGAAGAAGAGCATTTATCTGAAATAGAAATATTTTGTAATATTATAAATGTCTTTATCACTTTTATCAATTTAAAGCATCCTTGGTTTAATATATTATTAATTTCTATAATTAGCATTATAAATAATAGCTTTTTAAATAATAATAACAATAATATACACACACACACACACACACACACACACACACACACACTGACTCTAAGCTTTTGAATGATAGTGTATAATGTTACAAAAGCTTTTTATTTCAGATAAATGTTGATCTTTGGATCTTTCTATTCAAAGAATCCTGAAAATAACTGACTCAACTATTTTAAATATAATAATAATAATATTAATAAATTATTTTGCAGCAAACCAGCATATTATTATATTTCTGAAGGTCATGTGATGCTGAAGACTGGAGTAATGACGCTGAAAATTCAGCTGCGCATCACAGAAATAAATGACATTTTACAATACATTCAAATCGAAAACAGTAGTATACAGTAGAAAAACAGTAATATTTCAGAATTGTACTGTTTTTGCTGTACTTTGGATCAAATAAATGCAGGCTTGGTGAGCAGAAGAGACTTCTTTAAAAACATTATAAATCTTACTGTTCAAACACTTTTGACTGGTAGTGTAAACACACATTTTATCTCTCCGATACACATTATGTAAATCCTTTTTCATTGAGTTCATAAACTCAAACGGAGTCTGTATCAGGTCTGATGTGTGTTTTGTGTCTCACCTGTAGTTGTTCACCTTTACTGATGGAAAGCTCTCGTGGGTTTCGTGCTGTGAAATCAAACACAGCTTTCATGAAGCTCGCCGGTAACTCCTCTAAACTGCAAACACACACACAGTGTCACACACTCGCTGTACGGCAGCACATCTCACATGTTGTGTATCTTATATCTGTACCTGTCCTCAGGCTCCGGCGGCAGTCTGTTGCTCTGCACAAACAAACAGAGAGCATTAAAATAGCTGAACGACAGGATGATCATGTGATCGTGTGCCCGGTGTGTTCGTACCATTTGTTGTGTCACAGGCGCTCGAGCTGGTTCTTGTTTGCTTGTGTTGGCGTTCGTGTTTGTGACGCTCGGCTCTGGGTTTCTGATGGCTGGCGGCTCCCATCCGTCATCAAACACAGGTGTGAATGTGGGAATGTCATCATCATCCTCCGGCCACATAGTGCTTCATCACACAAACACACACACAATGTCAAACCTTATGCTAAATCGCTTTAGATGAAAGCATCTGCCAAATTAATAAATGTAAATGTAAAACTACACATGAGTCTGAGTGTGTGTGTGTGTGTGTGTGTGTGTGTGTGTGTCTGTGTGAGTCTGAGTGAGTCTGAGTGTGTTTGTGTCAGTGTGTTTGTGTGAGTGAGTCTGAGTGTGTTTGTGTGAGTGAGTATGAGTGTGTTTGTGTGAATGAGTCAGAGTGTGTTTGTGTGAGTGAGTATGAGTGTGTTTGTGTGAGTGAGTATGAGTGTGTTTGTGTGAGTGAGTATGAGTGTGTTTGTGTGAGTGAGTATGAGTGTGTTTGTGTGAGTGAGTCTGAGTGTGTTTGTGTGAGTGAGTATGAGTGTGTTTGTGTGAGGGAGTCTGAGTGTGTTTGTTTGTTTGTGTGAGTGAGTCTGAGTGTGTGTTTGTGTGAGTGAGTTTGAGTGTGTGTTTGTGTGAGTGAGTCTGGGTGTGTTTGTGTGAGTGAGTCTGAGTGTGTTTGTGTGAGTGAGTCTGAGTGTGTTTGTGTCAGCGTGTTTGTGTGAATGAGTCAGAGTGTGTTTGTGTGAGTGAGTCTGAGTGTGTTTGTGTCAGTGAGTCTGAGTGTGTTTGTGTGAGTGAGTCTGAGTGTGTTTGTGTGAGGGAGTCTGAGTGTGTTTGTGTGAGGGAGTCTGAGTGTGTTTGTGTGAGTGAGTCTGAGTGTGTTTGTGTCAGTGAGTCTGAGTGTGTTTGTGTGAGTGAGTCTGAGTGTGTTTGTGTGAGTAAGTCTGAGTGTGTTTATGTGAGTGAGTATGAGTGTGTTTATGTGAGTGAGTATGAGTGTGTTTGTGTGAGTGAGTATGAGTGTATTTGTGTGAGGGAGTCTGAGTGTGTTTGTGTGAGTGAGTATGAGTGTGTTTGTGTGAGGGAGTCTGAGTGTGTTTGTTTGTGTGAGTGAGTCTGAGTGTGTTTGTGTGAGTGAGTCTTAGTGTGTTTGTGTGAGTGAGTCTGAGTGTCTTTGTGTGAGTGAGTATGAGTGTGTTTGTGTGAGTGAGTCTGAGTGTGTTTGTGTCAGCGTGTTTGTGTGAATGAGTCTTAGTGTGTTTGTGTGAGTGAGTCTTAGTGTGTTTGTGTGAGTGAGTCTGAGTGTCTTTGTGTGAGTGAGTATGAGTGTGTTTGTGTGAGTGAGTCTGAGTGTCTTTGTGTGAGTGAGTCTTAGTGTGTTTGTGTGAGTGAGTCTGAGTGTCTTTGTGTGAGTGAGTATGAGTGTGTTTGTGTGAGTGAGTCTGAGTGTGTTTGTGTCAGGGTGTTTGTGTGAATGAGTCTTAGTGTGTTTGTGTGAGTGAGTCTTAGTGTGTTTGTGTGAGTGAGTCTGAGTGTCTTTGTGTGAGTGAGTATGAGTGTGTTTGTGTGAGTGAGTCTGAGTGTGTTTGTTTGTGTGAGGGAGTCTGAGTGTGTTTGTGTGAGTGAGTATGAGTGTGTTTGTGTGAGTGAGTCTGAGTGTGTTTGTTTGTGTGAGGGAGTCTGAGTGTGTTTGTGTGAGTGAGTATGAGTGTGTTTGTGTGAGTGAGTCTGAGTGTGTTTGTGTCAGCGTGTTTGTGTGAATGAGTCTTAGTGTGTTTGTGTGAGTGAGTCTTAGTGTGTTTGTGTGAGTGAGTCTGAGTGTCTTTGTGTGAGTGAGTATGAGTGTGTTTGTGTGAGTGAGTCTGAGTGTGTGTGTGTGTCTGTGTGAGTCTGAGTGAGTCTGAGTGTGTTTGTGTCAGTGTGTTTGTGTGAGTGAGTCTGAGTGTGTTTGTGTGAGTGAGTATGAGTGTGTTTGTGTGAATGAGTCAGAGTGTGTTTGTGTGAGTGAGTATGAGTGTGTTTGTGTGAGTGAGTATGAGTGTGTTTGTGTGAGTGAGTATGAGTGTGTTTGTGTGAGTGAGTATGAGTGTGTTTGTGTGAGTGAGTCTGAGTGTGTTTGTGTGAGTGAGTATGAGTGTGTTTGTGTGAGGGAGTCTGAGTGTGTTTGTTTGTTTGTGTGAGTGAGTCTGAGTGTGTGTTTGTGTGAGTGAGTTTGAGTGTGTGTTTGTGTGAGTGAGTCTGGGTGTGTTTGTGTGAGTGAGTCTGAGTGTGTTTGTGTGAGTGAGTCTGAGTGTGTTTGTGTCAGCGTGTTTGTGTGAATGAGTCAGAGTGTGTTTGTGTGAGTGAGTATGAGTGTATTTGTGTGAGGGAGTCTGAGTGTGTTTGTTTGTGTGAGTGAGTCTTAGTGTGTTTGTGTGAGTGAGTCTGAGTGTGTTTGTGTGAGTGAGTCTGAGTGTGTTTGTGTCAGCGTGTTTGTGTGAATGAGTCAGAGTGTGTTTGTGTGAGTGAGTCTTAGTGTGTTTGTGTGAGTGAGTCTGAGTGTGTTTGTGTGAGTGAGTATGAGTGTGTTTGTGTGAGTGAGTATGAGTGTGTTTGTGTGAGGGAGTCTGAGTGTGTGTTTGTGTGAGTGAGTCTGAGTGTGTGTTTGTGTGAGTGAGTCTGAGTGTGTTTATGTGAGTGAGTCTGAGTGTGTTTGTGTGAGTGAGTATGAGTGTATTTGTGTGAGGGAGTCTGAGTGTGTTTGTGTGAGTGAGTATGAGTGTGTTTGTGTGAGGGAGTCTGAGTGTGTTTGTTTGTGTGAGTGAGTCTGAGTGTGTTTGTGTGAGTGAGTCTTAGTGTGTTTGTGTGAGTGAGTCTTAGTGTGTTTGTGTGAGTGAGTCTGAGTGTCTTTGTGTGAGTGAGTATGAGTGTGTTTGTGTGAGTGAGTCTGAGTGTCTTTGTGTGAGTGAGTCTTAGTGTGTTTGTGTGAGTGAGTCTGAGTGTCTTTGTGTGAGTGAGTCTTAGTGTGTTTGTGTGAGGGAGTCTGAGTGTGTTTGTGTGAGTGAGTATGAGTGTGTTTGTGTGAGTGAGTCTGAGTGTGTTTGTGTCAGCGTGTTTGTGTGAATGAGTCTTAGTGTGTTTGTGTGAGTGAGTCTTAGTGTGTTTGTGTGAGTGAGTCTGAGTGTCTTTGTGTGAGTGAGTATGAGTGTGTTTGTGTGAGTGAGTCTGAGTGTGTTTGTTTGTGTGAGGGAGTCTGAGTGTGTTTGTGTGAGTGAGTATGAGTGTGTTTGTGTGAGTGAGTCTGAGTGTGTTTGTTTGTGTGAGGGAGTCTGAGTGTGTTTGTGTGAGTGAGTATGAGTGTGTTTGTGTGAGTGAGTCTGAGTGTGTTTATGTGAGTGAGTCTGAGTGTGTTTGTGTGAATGAGTCAGAGTGTGTTCGTGTGAGTGAGTCGGAGTGTATATTTGTGTGAGTGTGAACATGTGTGCGTGTGCATGTGAGTGTGTGCTTGTGTGTGTGAGAGAGTTGGAGTGTATTTACCTGGGAATGTTCCAGGCATCTCCCAGCGACTGCCACAGATGATCCTCCTCCTGCGTCGCCTCCTCGCTCAGAAAAATCACAGTCTCAGGCTCAAAGAGAGGAGCCACGATAGACGGAGGGAGATCCTCATTACAGTGAAAAACAACCTACACACAAACACACACGTCAGATCAACACACACACACACACACACACACACACACACACACACACACACACACACACACACACACACACACACACACACACACACACACACACACACACACACACACACACACACACACAGATAGACAGACAGGCGTCTCACCAGATCCAGTATCGAGAACAGACAGTGAACGAGTTCAGCTGCGCTGGGATTATTAATCTTCCCCTGGAGGCTGCCCTGATGAGCACAGAGTGTTTGATATTATTATTAAACCATAATATAATATTAATAACATATTTAATATACATTTATTTAATATACAGACATAAGTTCCATCATATCATATAAAATGAAACCGCACCAGCAGGTTAAAGGCCATCTTGATTTTCCTCAGACAGACGGAGAACTGCTCCTCTGACGGCATTCCCTTTACAGCTACAGCACACAGACACAAACACAAACACAAACACGTCACCAGAGCCTTCACCAGCTCATCTCATACACCCATACCGGTTCTTTCGCTCACCCTTCTTCTTCTTCTTCTTCTTCTTCTTCTTCTTGTCCATCTTGGGTGCAATGGCTGTCAGTCGGTCTGCGAAGACCTCGATGTCGCTAATGAGGTGATTCAGGATGTCCTGCACACAGGTGAACGGTTATAATCTCTCATCTTTAAATCAGCACTGCGTTTTTCTGTCAACTCAACTCTAGGGCTGTGCGATATTGACAAAATTAGATCTCGATATTTTCTGGGATTTTATCGATAACGATAATTATATGATATTTTGCTGATTGGCTGCAGTTGAACTGACTCCTAAAGTTTTAATATTCTTCATATTCTGTGTGATGGTCATATCACATTGATATAAATTAAACCTTTTCAATAAGCTTAAACCGATTTTGACCTTTTATGGGCATTTTTACCTTTATAACGCCATTTGTTATAAAAGTGTGCATTATCTTTTGAGTCAAATTCTTACATTTAATCAGTCTATTAGAATAATAAGACATTTGGGCAAATGAAATCAGTATCAACAAAATTGATCTTTGCAATGCAGAGGAAACACAGAAGCTGTGTCTGAGGAGGTGTTTAGATGCGTTTACACACTGTTTAATGCAGGTTATGAATGCATTTAACGTGCTGTTACTAATGCAGAAATAATTTATTAAACAAAGCGTAGAATACTAATATTTGAAATTATCTAAATAATAAAAAGATACTTTAAATGTGAAATTAAAACCAGCAGCAGGTGGCAGCAATTCACTGTTAATAAGTGAGTCATTGCGATTGAACCGAATCATTTAAACGGTTGATTCATTCAGGAACCAATCATCTTCATGTTGCTCAGAGATGCTAAACTGCACTGTGTTTGGAATTATTTTTGTCGTCGAAATAGAGCTAAAACATGCAATATGGTGTCTAATTAAGTCTCTTAATTAACTTCTTGATTATTGGACTGTTGTAAAAAAAATAATAATATCTCATTTGTAATCATGGTAATATTTGGAGACAAAAACAGCACTCTTCGTGTGATATTGATTAACTATATGGAGTGGTATAAATACATACAGTTTCTGCCCCCATGTTTTGAATTTGTGATCATTTTAAATGTATTTTAATAGACAGAATTATGCAGCGAAAGAAATGCGCACTTGTCTAGATTTCATGTAATGTATGCGTGCACTCTGTAGGTGTGTTTTTGCAAAATACACAATATTAATCACAGACGATATATATATATATCACACACCCCTAATCAACACTCACCACGTTCCTCTCCCTCTCTGTGTACTGCCGCAGAGGGGGCGGGTCTGGAATAAGGGGCGGTTCTTCTGTGTGAGTGGGTGAAGCCAGTACCTTCATGTAGGTGGAGTTATTTCTGGAGGCGGGAGGAGTCGGGACCGGACTCTCATCTGGGGAGCACAGACAAACAACTGACTTTAGGTAGGAAAAGTGCATAATTTTTTATTAAATACTGTTTCTCTTGAAAGTGTGTAATGTTTTCCATCGTATCACCGTAATCCGGAGCGGCCCAGGTTTCAGGAGGTTTCTGAGGTGGAGGAGATGCTTGTCGTGAGTTTCTCTGTGTGACGTTTCCTACAGCGGCTTTACTGCAGAATGAAATCACAAATGTGACCTTGGACCACAAAACCATTCTTTTTATTTATTTATTGAGATTTTATTATGACAGGACAATATTTGGCTGAGATACAACTCAGAAAATCTGGAATTTGAGGATGCAAAAAAAATCTAAATATTGAGCAAAATCACCTTTAAAGTTGTCCAAATGAAGTTCTTAGCCATGCATGTTACTAATCAAAAATTAAGTTTTGATATATTTACGGCAAGACATTTACAAAATATCTACATGGAACATGATTTTTATTTAATATCCTAATGATTTTTAGCATAAAAGAAAAATGGATAAAGCCCCATCAGAAGAATCATGCTTAGTCCCGGCGTTCATTACTTTCTCTCAATTTAAATAGTTTTTAGCACCCCTCTGAACTGTTTAGCCCCCCCTTAGCACCCAACCCCAGGGTCAGTGTGATATGTGAAGATGATTTCGGAGGAGAAGAGCTGATGTTCATCCTCTAACCTGCCGTTAGTCAGTCTGTGATCGTCTCTCTTGTTCTGCAGGAGCCGCTCCAGGTCTTTCTTCAGATAGTCGGCCTGAAGAACACATGAAAACCACAGAAGCGGTTTACTGCGAGAAGCGCTGAGATGCTAGGCCCATCTGAACCCTAAACTCACCCTGAGAGACTCGCTCTGGAAGAGGAAGACGCTGACTGCACAACCGCTGCGCTCCTGGATGGAGACGGTCAGCAGAGAGTCGTAAACTTTCTCGTCTAGAACGGCCTTCAGATCCCGAACGCTGCTCAGCGGCCACGACTCCAGCACCTCCTGAACACACAACAATCTAGAGTCCTCTAATAATCTACAGAAATTATCAAATATTAAGATATATAGACATCAAACCAATTTTACTAAATACAATTGAATATTTAGATTAAGGTATTTAGACATTCAATTGTATATTAAAGTTTAATATTTAGGTATATTATGATTCAGTATGTAGATTTAAATATAGTTCGATTTTAATACATTTAGATAAATAAATCGCGTATTATTATAGTTTAATATTTAGACATTTTAAATATTTAGATATATTTAGATTTGAAGAAATGTAGACACTAAATAAATTGCATGAATTTTATAGTTCAATATTTAGATGTATCTAGATTGAAAATGTAGATATATTTAGGTGTTAACATTTTTAGATAATCATAAAATGCATAAAATAATTTAATATTTAGACATATTTAAGACTTGGATATATTTAGATGACAAACTGTATAAATATTACAGTTCAACACATACTTTCTATATATACATTTTTTCATATAATAAATATAGAATTTGATTATACATTTAAATGATATAAATGTAAATAAAAACATTACCAATAATACAAATAAACATAAATTTGCAATATATGCATATGTAGATAATTAATGATTATTTACTAGGTTAAGATACATTAAATACATACTGTGTAATTATAATCTATTTGAATACATATATTTATAATTTTATATATACATTTTCAAACTAAAAAAAAATATTTTCAAACTATATACTGTGAATGTGTGTATTTATATATACATAATAAATATACACAGTACAAAAACTTTTATTTTGGATGTGATTAATCGTTTGTTCCTGTGGCTCAGTGGTTGCGTCAGCAAGGCAAAAGGTCATGGGTTCGATTCCCAGGGAACATGCATACTAAGGAAAATGTATAACCTGAATGTACTGTAAGTCGCTTTGGATAAAAGCGTCTTCTAAATGCATAAATGTAAATGTAAATGTTTGACAGCACTAATACTCTGTATACTAAATTGTAATGCATTTCCTCTACAGTCGTAAGTGACTGAGATGCTGTCCTGACCTTGGTCTCGATGTCGGCGAGCAGCAGCGCTCCGTCCTGCACCTCCAGCAGGACGTCCTGACCCCACACTCGGCCCGTAGCGTCCAGATACTTCAGCCGCTCCAGACAGTCCTTCACGTCACACAGCTGCTGGCCGTCCAGCTCACAGGTGAACAGATGCTGCGGAGCACAGAGTCACAGATCAGAGCTCAGATGATGAAGATGATGATGATGAAGAGTTAGTGATCCTCACCTCCACTCGGTGCTGGAACTGATGCATCTCTCTGTTGATGGAGTCGGCATATTCCTTCCTCTGATCTACAGAAAACACACGTTGACTATATCACTGAGCTCATCCGACAGACTTTTTAGTTACAGTATATGTAGTCTTGCGTAGACTGACGACTGAAGCCCAGTTCACACTAGTCTCAGCCTCAGACGTCACGCCCACGGACCGTTGGCTAAACATCTGATGCATATGGCACACTTATCTGGAAACACTTCAGGAGGGTCGAAGTCGTCGTCTGATTGGTTAGATTATACAGGATTTCCGGGAGACGTGTGTGTCTCGTTCTTTAACGTTCTGCCTAGAAACAAAGATGCCGTGGCGCCAAACCCCAAGCTGTTGTGTTTACAAATGTGACGGTGAATGCTTATCAGAGTAGACTGAACGCTGGATTTCCAAAATTATGTGAAATAGTTCAAGTTTGCGCTATAGAATCTTTAAAATACATCCGAGAGTTTCACACACCGGTCTGTTATTGTGGCGACATTTCCACGCCACGAAACGTGATGCTAAACAAAACGAACTGTAATTGGTTGTTTGACATGTCGCTCAAACGGCCTCATGGGCGGGCCTTGACCAATGAATGCAGCCATATATTCCAGACCTTCAGCCATCAGTCCGAAGGTCTGGCTACGTGAGACTACGTTCACACTCCCGAAAGTCGCTCTTCATTTGCATAAAGTTTAATGATTCTGAACTTTGTTTGTGTTGCTGGACACGCCCCGTCTGGTCGCTGTCGCCAGAAATCGCAAGCTCTCCATTGAAATGAATGGGATCGTGTCACTTTGTCGCTGCGTGTCGCTTGTAGTGTGAACGGCGCTTTAATGTCTGCCATCTATGGTAGCATTAATTGGCCAAGGCCCGCCCTTTACGTTTGTCATCACAGTGGTAAACTCGACGGCGTTCTTCCTTAGTGAGGGGTTTGGCGCCACGGTATCTTTGTTTCCAGGCGGAACGTTAAAGAACACGACACACAAGTCTCTCGGATATCCTGTAAAATTCAACCAATCAGACGACGACTTCGAAACTCCTGAAGTGTTTCTACTTTTGTGTGCCATATGCATCAGACGTTCAGCCAGCGGTCCGTCTGAGGCTGAGACTACAGTACATGCAACTAGTTACTCCCCAGTACTGCCAAACACCGGGTAATGTCATATTAACACCGACTACCACATAACTTTCTCTAACGCAAACCAATAATGACAGCAAATAAAAATCACACACTTTTAAATTTAACATCAAAAACACACACAAACATGCCAAAAAAAAGACTTTTTAAACATTTCCTGTATCTCCACACTGTATTTCCGTATCAGAAAGAGTTAAGCAAGCAGCAGCGTGAGGTCTATAAATAGCTCAGGGCTGTAAAGGTTGAGTCAGAGAGAGTTAATGATCAGCTCGTCTCAGGATCAGTACTCACTGTATATTGATTTAGCACTGGGTCTGGATAAACTCGACAGATCCGAGGACGTGTCGCCCAGAGCCGTGACGCTGTGGGAAAACACACGGGTCAGACAGTGTGAGGAGTCATAACACACACGCGTACACACACACACACACACACACACACACACACACACACACACACACACACTCACACCGATCAGAGCTGATTCTCACCTGGAGCGAAGCGATTCAAAATAACCGCTGGACCAGCCAAACGGACTCGAACCCCGCAGCATGAGGACAGCACCTGAACACAACACTACATTAACATACCGCAGCATCCACATGGTTCATTTATATTTCACATTTACTATATGTCTATTTATTATCAAACTTATAATACTAAATTAAATAACTTGGCCACAAATTTCTTACTACAGTTGAAAAGTAATATTTTGATATTACTTTTCAAATATTTTGAAAAGTAATAATTTTGATATTACATTGAATCAATTACATAAATATTAAAATGTACAGTATGTAATAAATACTTATGTAGATGTGAGTATATATGTCATTGTCCATTAATTATATATTAAACAAATACCTAAAATGTTACATTAACTTAAAATACTATAGATGAAATGTAGCCCAATGTTTAAATATGAAATCAATTATAGATATTATAATTTAATATAAAATAGTTTAATGTAAAAAAAAAAATTTTTATGAATTAGTTTGAGAATTATATCTATATATTACAAAGACATTACATTGCAAAATGTGATATTACATACTAAATTAAATTATAATTTACTAACCTTGTTTAAATGTAACTATATACAGTTGTGCTCAAAATTATTCCTACCCTTGGAAAATATTATCAAAGAAGGCTGTGAAAATTAATCTGCATTGTTTATCCATTTGATCTTTCATTTAAACATTTGAAAAAGTCTAACCTTTAATTTAAGTAAATTAAGTGAAAGTTTGGGGAAATCGTATTAGGAAATAAAAAATTATCTAGTACACAATGGCCACAACTATTGGTGCCCCTAGAAATTCTTATGATTGAAATATCCCTGAAGTATATTCCCATTCATATTTGTATTTTTATCACACCAGGGTGATTAGGAGCATATGACATTATCCAGCCATGGCTTCCTGTTTCACAGAAATATAAATGAGGAACACAAAGACTAAATTCCCTTAATCATTAAAGACAAGCAGGAAAAACGAATAATATAGTTCTGATGTGCAGCAAAATATTGTTGAACTTCACAAATTTAGAAAGTGGCTTTAAGAAAGGAGCTAAATCATTGAAAATCCTCATTTCCACTATCTGGGCAATACTTAAGAGCTTCCAATCAACTAAAGATATTACAAATCTTGTGTGTCTATATCGTCTTAATGCATGGTGAGGAGGACCTGCAGAGATTAGTTGAGTTTCGGGGTCAGAAAGCCTAAGAAAAACCAGTCAGCAAACATTCCCTACATCAGCACATGTTGTTTGGGAGGGTTTCAAGAAAAAATATCCTCATTCATCCAAAGGAAACTCCACCATATTCAGTTGTCAGACACGACTGGAACAACAAATGGGACTGGCTTCTATGGTCAGATGGTCAGCAAACACTCAAGATGGTTTTGGTAAACACAGGGATAAAAGGTACCCCATGTGTACAATGAAATATACTGCTGTGTTTTTAATGTTGTGGGCCTGTATTTCCACTGGAGGTCCTGCATATCTTGTTTAGACACATGGCATCATGGATTCTATCAAATACCAACAGATAAAAATGTCAAACTGACGGTCCATGCAGAAATCTTATAATGGGCTGTGGTTGGATCTTCCAACAGGACAATGATCCACAAACAAACCTCAAAACAACACAAGAATGGGTCACTGAGCACAAAAGCAGTGTAGTGAACTGAAGAGAAGAAGCACCAACATGGAGCTGTGAATCTAAAGGATCTGGAGAGATTCTGGATGAAGTCTCTGATCTCGTGTCAGGTATTCTTTAACCTCATCTGGTATTATAGGAGAACATTTAGAGCTGTTAAACTGGCAAAAGAGGTTTCAAAAAGTATTGAATAAAAGGGTATGATTAATTGTGGCCAATGTGTATTAGAGAAAAACATTTCATAATGATTTCTCTCCCATTTTAAATTCTAATTCTCCAATGAAAGGTTGGTTTTGTGTAAATGTTTAAAATAAAAGATCAAAAGGATTAATAATACAGATTTATTTTCACAGCCGCCTTTGATCATATTTACCATGGTTATGAATAATAATTCTTAAGAAAAGTACAATGGTATTGTCTGAAATACTACACAAATGGTACAGGAACTTGATTTGTACCATTAAAGATCATCAATATACGAATAGAGCAGCACTTATACCACGGTACCGTCATTGAAGAATGCCATGGTATTTTCATTGTAACACTTGGCAAGTATGGAATCAAAGACTCGTTAAAGTCAATAAATGATTATGTTAATTACTGTACGATCTGCCCATGTTTATGAGCTAATAACCCCAGTAATCTGATCTTCGTCACCACAGGAAAATGACATAACAACTAGAGAACCACACGAGAAAAGCTCGAAGACTCAATCACAAATCCACCAAGAGTCCTGATTAACTAACTATTCAATGGAGATCAAACCAGTCAGAGGCGGTTTAGCCGTGATATTAACATCCACCGCTCGCCTTGAGAAGATCCAAAGCCCTGAAGAAGACGTCTGGAGTTCTGAAAGCACTTACTGAGGAGATCAGACGAGCTCTTGGAGACGCTTCTCAGCCGTGTGTTGATCTTGAGGTTTCTCTGCGTTAGATCACGCTGTGATGGACGGAGGAACAGCAGGTCAAAGTCTACTGCGTCTAAGGAGGAGCTCAGATGGGTGGAGAAATAACACACAACACCTACAAACACACCGATAACCTCCAGCTCCAGATAACAAGAGTTTAAGAAATGAGTAATTCAGTGTGATTAATTAATATCTCGGTTTTCCATGAACTAGAAGAGAGTCACATGAGATGAGAAAACCAGCTTAGAGCAACACAAACATAACTTTTCTTTTTGTTTGATTAATTAATTAATTATTCACAAATCGACATAATGTTAGATCATAGAAGTCTAAACATCTGGCGACTTAGTTTAACTATTATATCAACCTACAATAACTTGTTTAGGTAATATTTCGAAATTAATTGAATCAAGGAGTCCATTTTATTTTGACAACTTAATATAATTTGTCCAATTACATATGTAATATACATATTTTGTCATAACGTAATACAATGTTATTAAATCGAGATATTATATCAAACAAGTTATATCTAAATACGTGTCAATACTTATAACTTGTTTAATAGAGGACATATTTAAATATTACATATTCAATTATATATAGTCATTGATTTAATAACTTATTTTATACATGCATTTGTAGACAATATCACAAAAACAAGATATTGTTTTATTAGTTTATATATATATATATGTTATTCAGTAGGTGTTTAAAACATGAATAGTACATTTTAAATATTTCATAGTAAACATAATTTATTATATATATATATATATTTCAAAACATGTCATTATATTGTATATTTAGATGTTATATTTCAGTATCAAATTATAATACATATAACTCGTTTAATATAATTAAAGCATAACAAATACATAAATATTTATTGTATATTTTGAATATATATGCATATATAGACAATATTAAGTTATTTAAATATTATTTGTAACTAGATATACCTATATTTTACAGTATTTATAACTTCTTAAATATAGATGAAATGTAATTACCATTCACATAGCAATTAATATTATATAATATATACAAAATATTTGTTTTTACAGTACGTCAATTCAACTATACCTAAATATATGAAACAAGCAATGTCTATATTACATTATTGCATATAAACGAGATAAATGTAAGTTTTATAATATAATATTTATATATTATATTAAACCACTTATGCAGAAATATTGTAATTTAAGATACACTATTTATTTTGAATATAACTTGTTTAATATATATATCTTCACAAAAATACACACACACACTTTGAAGTGGATCAAAACCTTTCAAAGTTGTCCTAAAACCAAAACGCGTTCTTATCTTAGGACAACTTTGATTAACTTTTCGATCCATATATTAATGCCTATAAATACATATACTATGGTAAACTCAAACCAAAAAGAACAAAGTTCACTGAACAACAAAGAAAGAACACCACCTCTCAGTCAGTTTGTGTTTCTCTTTTTATTTGATAAATCCATACAACATTAATACACAAATCTACAAACACACGATGTGGTTAAAAGCATACGAGATCTGAGAAAGCCGCTCATACGTCTGCAGTAAACGCTGAGACGTCAGAAGCAGGGCTGATAAAAGCGTCAGTGGTGCGTCTGCTGGAGCTGCATGCTGGGCGGCAGCGGCCAGTTCTCCTGCCCCTGGTGCGTCTGCAGGAGCCGGTACAGCTGCTTCAGGTGCGTCACGATGTTGTCCTTGATGTCCGGGATGGAGATCTGCAGCCGCACGCTGCCGCTGTCGAAGGAGCGCGTGCAGTCGCCCGAGAACATCTCGCTGATCATCCGCGCCACCACCGGCACCACCTGCACGCAGAGATACACACACACAGAGAGAGAGAGAGACACACACACACACACACACAGAGAGAGAGAGACACACACACACACACACACACACACACAGAGAGAGAGACACACACATACACACGCAGACGCACACACACACAGAGACACACACCCCCAGAGAGACGTGCACACAAACAGAGACACACACACAGAGACACACAGAGACACACACACCCAGAGAGACGTGCACACAAACAGAGACACACACACAGAGACGTGTTAGATGCACACACACAGAGACGCACACACACACACAGATGCAGACACACACACAGAGACACACACACACAGAAATGCGTGCACACACACAGAGACACACACACGCACGCAGACGCACACAGAGAGACAAGCACGTTATTATCGGCTAAAAACGTATTATGGAAAAATTGTTATGGATAGTTGTTAAACGTGGAGTTTAAAGAAAAATATATGATTTATTTATATTTTAATTGTTATTTATACATTTCATTTCCATTATGATTTTTTGTTGCATTTCTTTATAACATTCTTATTTTCCTAAAATATTTAATACAAAATTTGTTACAAGTTTTATTCATTAACTTATTCACAAGTATTTTTATTTATTTTTTATGTTTATTTATACTTTTAAATTAATAATTGAATCCCTAATCTATTTAATGCAAAGTCCTCCTCATGTCTTATTTTATTCACTCGGTTATATTTATTCGTAGTTAATAATGATTTTTTTCATATTTTAAAAACTTAAATTCATTACACTATTCTTTCCCAAATACATTTAATACAAAGTCCTCCATATGTGTTTTTTAGTTCGAAATGTATGTTTATTTCTTTATTTTTGAGTTCAGAATTCCCTGCATGTATTTGCATATTTGTTAAAATTTTCTGTATTTGTCTGAACAAGAGCCGTGGCGTAGCGTCTGACCTGCACCGTGATGAGTTTGCGTTCGCGGGGTCTACCGTCGGGCCACTCCTCACCGAAACACAGATGAATGTCAAAGAGCGGAGACTCAGACGACAGCATACCACGCTGAGCGATCAAACCTGCAAACACACACACGCACACGGATGCATGCACGCAAACGCACAACACACACACGCACGCACACACACACAGACACATGCACGCACAACACACACACACGCATGCACACTCACACACACAGACACACACACACACACATGCACGCACAACACACACACACGCATGCACACTCACACACACACACATGCACGCACAACACACACACGCATGCACACACAGACACATGCACGCACAACACACACACACGCACGCACACACAGACACATGCACGCACAACACACGCACACGGATGCATGCACGCAAACACACAACACGCACACACATGCACACACACACAACACACACACACACGCACACACACAAACACACACAAACACACGCACACACACGCACACAACACAGGCACAACACAGGCACAACACACAAACACACGCACGCAGCACACACAACAACACACGTGCGCACACACACACACAACATACGCACGCAAACACACAACAGGTTATAAAATACATTTCAGATGTACACTAGACAAAAATGATCAAATGCATTCAGGTGATAATTATTTTAATAAATCAGCTAAACACACCTCTGAATAAACCCCTTGACTTTTTACATTAAAAACTGTACAATCCAATAAAATATGCGTCAGTCATTTCAGTTTGGCAAGTAAGGCATGATGGTGGTTCCTCACCTTTTAATAAATACCCATGTGTAAATCACGCATGAACTAAAAGACAACTTGTAATTACATTGTTAAAGTCTAATTGTATAATTGTAATGATTTTAATTGATTATACATGCTTTTGCGATCACTCACCGCTGAGGAAGGACTCGAGGCAGAAGAGCTTGACCCTGTGCTGGCGCTCGATCAGGTTGGGAGTGTTGGGGTTGGGCGCGCAGGGGCCGGACCAGTACACCTTACACTGGCAGAGGCGCACGGCGTAGATGTCGTGTCCGCTCACCTCCAGGATGAGTCCGCGGTCCATGACGTCCAGCAGGCGGCTCGTGAACACTCGCTGCTTGTCGTTAGGGATGTGTTCGGTGGAGGGGAAGCGCACCTGCTCCAGACTGATGGGGCCGAACAGCTCCTCCTGATTGACGATGGGCCCCAGATCTCCGTAGAACAGACGACAGCCCTGCGGGTTACTGACGATCACCGGCGGACACACCTCCTTACCGCGGTAATAGAACTGCACCTCCAGATCCGTCACTAAACACACACACAGGGCATTCTGGGTAAGATACGACAGGCTCTTATGCTACATATACAGCAATTAAACATGTTGAATAATATAAACGCATTCATGATACATGATACTTTTGATATGTTTCTCCATACAGGGCAACAAAACTTATCATTTAAGACCAAATGTAAATTAA
>QVTF01004891.1:0-10000 GCA_003573665.1 Oxygymnocypris stewartii | reverse complement strand
TTAACACAATGACCTTCTGTAGAGGAAAAACATAAACGAGACGAAATCAAACATATTCTACAAACACAAAACATGTTATTAAAATAATATTTTAGTTCGTCAATTTTAATATATTTTAATTATATAAAAAAAAAAATTCTATATATTTTAATACCGTAGAAATATTATGATCATTAAAAGATTTACTAAAAAACATTATATTAACATGATGACCTTAGAGGGGCAAAAACACATAAATGAGGCTAAAAACATCAAACAGGCTACACACACTAATATTTGTAATATGAAAAACATTTGATCAACTATTTTTATTTCTAATACGTTTTAATATTAATATAAAATCAATAAATATATAATATTATAGTGCATAATATATTATCACATTATGTATGAGGAAAACACTACAAAACAAAAAAATATATAAAAAAATAAATGTATATTTTAGATGTTCTATCTAATAGATTTGATATTATTAATAACAATTTTATATGAACAGATATAAAAAATAATATTTGTATTATTAGCAGCAGCATAAAATGCACTTTAAATGACCAGATTTAAGTTTCATAACTTGATTGAAAACACAGACTATATAAAGCTTATATTAATAATAAGACTTAATATGATCATTAATCCAAACTTATGATCAGAAACAATAATCACAAATCAGCACATTGAGTAAATAAACAGCCGGCGAGTTTGATGTTCGATACTATCGCATTAATTCTCCTTGTCATCGATAAAAACACTGAAATCTGACCGTAAAGCATATTCTGGTGTATTATATTGCTGGAATGAGGGATAAAGCGTGTATAAATTAAATATGAATGTGTTTTAAATATGAACGAGTCTCACCTGAGGGTTTCCGGAAGCGTCAAACAGGAAAACCCCAGCAATCCTGAGGCCTTTGCCGCCAAAACACGCTGTTTTGGGAATGGATCTGATTTAAGCGGTCATAAATCGGTCGTTAATCAGATAATGCGCTCGGAATTTCGCCGTGAGTCCGCGAGAAAAGCGCGAGAAGCGTGTTTCTCGTCTGTTTCAATCTCTGCTCCAAAGTTTCACCGTCAACCGAAACTCAGGTACAGCCGTGACGTCACGCGCCTTCCCCTGACTCACGCGCCAGCGAGCTACAGCACACTCATGTTCATTATTCCCCCACACAAGATGATTGTTCTTATAGTTTACCTTAAGATTTGCTTTGCATGAGTTATACTGAGCACAGACTGGATCAAATCAAATCAGACCGCTAAAATAAAACGTTACAAAATGTGATATATTAAGCTATTTTCACTATGTGACCCTGGACCACAAAACTAGTAATAAGGGTCAATTTTTCGAAATTGAGATGTATACATAATCTGAAAACTGAATGAATAAGGTTTCAATTAATGTGTGGTTTGTTAGGATCGGACAATATTTGACTGAGATACAACTATTTGAAAATCTGGAATCTGAGGATGCAAAAAAAAAACGAAATATTGAGAAAATCATCTTAAAGTTGTTCAAATGAAGTTAATAGCAATGCATATTAATAATCAAATATTAAGTTTTGATATATTTACAGTAGGAAATTTACCAAAATATCTTCATGGAACATGATCTTTACTTAATATCCTAATGATTTTTGGCATAAAATAAATATCTATAATTTTGACCCATGCAATGTATTTTTGGCTATTGCTATAAATGCTGCTTATGACTGCTTTTGTACTCCAGGGTCACATATAAGAACTTCTTTCAAATGTCAGTTTATTTTTATTGTCAACAATTATTTAGTCTAAGAAGGTTCTAGCACTAAAATAATAATTAAAACGTAAAATTAAACAAAAACAAATTATAGCCAAAAAAAGTAATCTGTAATTTATTTAAAGCTCAAATTAAATATAAATAAAATAATATAAATATTAGATAAATGTAACTTACAAAACCCCAACTGAATGTTACTGAAATAATTGTTTAAGTTGAAGTACTAATAAATTGAAATCGTTATAAAAATATTGTTTTAAATATAGCCTATTATTTAAAAAGCTCAAAACAAAATTGCCAAAACCAATTAAAACTCAAATTAAACTACAAATTAGTGCAAAGTGCAATCTGTAAATGAAATAAATCTGAAATCAAATCAAATTAAATATTAGATAATGAAAAGCTAATTGAAAATATTAATAAATACCATCATTGTATTTAAGAAATGCTGAAATAATACTGAATTGTTGAGTTGTTTACTTATAACTGATTATTAGTTTTAGTTTTACTTTACATGTGTTTTATATGAAATTATATTTTGTTACTAATATTTAGGACATACATACAAAACTGTTGATTCTCAGTCAGTTCAATAGATCATGTCTAATATTTTGAGGTTGTTTATAGATATTACTCTGCAAACGAAGAACCGGTTTCATGTTTTATTTTCAAAAGAGAATCCAAGTGTAAAATGACTAACATTATAAATGTCCTCTACAGAATATAATACTGCATTTTTTTAACAAAACATTATTATCCCTATATACACACACATGGCAGAACTGAAGATGTGGTATATACAGGAATGATTCAAGGTTTTAGTGTGTATAAGTTAATGCTGTCAATGATTAATAACAATTAATCGCATACAAAATAAAATATTTTGTTTACATAATATATGAATGTGTGCTGTGTATATTTATTATGTACAATAAATACAAACACATGCATATATATATTTAAGATATTTATTTATATATAATATAAAATATAAATGTATATGCATGTAAATATTTTGAAATATATACAGCATGTGTGTATTTATATATACATAATAAATAAACACTGAACACACCACATATATTATTAGATGGGATTAATCGTGATGAATCGTTTGACAGCACTAGTATAAGTGCACTTGAATAAACAGGGTTTTCTCTAGTTTCAGTCGCTATTGTAATTAAGTGAGATTGCATTCATATTTTCAGTCCAGCTGAGAGTAACACTGTAAAACATGGTAAATACTGGTCAAATCTGATGTGTTGAGGGTTTAACCCTCTTCACTTGATGGTAAAGTTTCTGCTTTCGAGATGAGAAATACACCAGAAGAAACACTGCAGAACCAGCACAGCAGCCCATCATCTTCATCCTCTTCATCATCTGCTGGTCTGGGATCAGTGCAGATGCTGCTCAGAGTTGATCTCACTGTAGATTTTTTTATACGATATGAGTCAGATCCAAACTCTGAGTCAACATCTTCAACAGAACCTCGTCGGCCTGAATGCCCTCCATAAACTCCTCCTGAGACAGCTGACCTAAACACACACATTCATGTGAATTCATTAGAGTAATTAAACGATAGAAAATAGATAGAACGATAGAGAAGAGAGAGAGAGAGAGGAGAGAGAGAGAGAGATAGATAGATAGATAGATAGATAGATAGATAGATGATAGATAGATAGATAGATAATTAGATAGATAGATAGTTGGATAGATGGATAGATGGATCAGATCGCTCCGCTCGAGCGCGCGCGCGAGCTCGCTGCTGGTGCTGCTCGCTGGCTCGCTGGCTCGCTGGCTGGATGGCTGGGGATGGCTGGCTCGCTGCTCGCTGGCTCGCTGGCTCGCTGGCTGGCTGGATGGCTGCTCTGCTCGCTGCTGCTCGCTGCTCGCTGATCTCTGGCTCTTGGCTCGCTGCTCGCTCGCCCGCTCGCGCGGCGCGCGCGCTCGCTCCTGGCTCGCTGGCTCGCTGGCTCGCTGGCTTGCTCGCTGGCTCGCTGGTCTCTGGCTAGCTGCTGGCTGGCTGGCTGGCTGGCTCGCTGGCTCGCTGGCTGGCTGGCTCGCTGGCTCGCTCGCTCGCCCGCGCGCGCGCGCGCTCGCTCGCTCGCTCGCTCGCTCGCTCGCTCGCTCGCTCGCTCGATCGATCGCTCATAGATGGATGGATGGATTGGATGGCTGGATGGCGGACCGGACGGACGGACGACGGACCGGACGGACGGGATGATGGATGGATGGATGGATGGACGGACGGACGGACGGACGGACGGACGGACGGACGGACGGACGGATGATGGATGGATGGATGGATGGACGGACGGACGGACGGACGGACGGATGATGGATGGATGGATGGATGGATGGACAGACGGTGGATGGATGATGGATGGATGATGGATGGATGAATGGATGGATGGATGGATGGATGATGGATGGATGGATGGATGGATGGTGGACAGACGGACGGATGGATGGACAGACGGACGGATGGATAGATGGATGTATAGATAGATTACCGTCTCCATTGAGGTCGATCTTGTCAAACACCATGTCGGTAAACTCTTCTTCTGAGATCTCCTGCTCTGCTCCACTAATGGCTCGAATGGCCTGCGGCAGAAAAACAATAGCAGATGAAAGTTCGTCATGTGAACGTGTGCCTCTGTGACGTGGAGATCCTCTTACAGACTCAGAGCGTAAGATGATTTCAGCAGTATGTTTAGACACAGATGGAGGCTGTTCATGCTGTAATCTGTGACTCCAGCAGGTGGAGCAAACACAACATCACATGACCATCAGTGACTGAATTCATCAGATATACCTTGAAGATGAGCAGCAGCTCCTCGCGGTCGATGCAGCCGCTGCCGTCCACGTCGTAGAGCTTGAAGTACCAGCGCAGTTTCTGTTTAACTCCACCCTTCAGAATCAAACTCAGAGCCGCTACGTACTCCATGAAATCAATACAGCCGTCCTGATGAGGACACACACACATATACAGAACTAAACTAATTATAGTCTGTTACAGATTACAAATGACAACAATGTAGTCTAGATCATTTTTGGTATGTACTCTGGCTACGTTTGGATTATTTTCAACCTGATTTATTTATAGAATTAAATGGATTATTGTTATTAAAAGTGAAGAGAATCAAAAAAATACTTCATTCTTTGATATCAACATCATGAAATGCATTTAAACATTTCATCACACCAGGCTTTATCAAACTGGGCTAAATAAAAGAAATGCAGAGGGGTTGTGAAGATAAAAAAATAATAATCATAAAAGTGTTAAAATGAAAATAAATTCAGTTAAATATTTGAAATATTGTATTTGTTGACCTGCATGTCAGTGACCATTAACTGAAATGTGAACATGCAACTGTGTTGTTCAGTTATTGAAAATATAACATATAATTAACTGAAAGGTGATTTGTCCTAAAATTCATAAGCATGGATCACAAATTAATTTAGATGACATGTACGTGGCCGTTCTATACTGCAAATATATTCAAAGCTACACGATATGACACACACAGTAGATTTTTAACATGTAATCCATGAAAAAGTAACTGTAATCTTTGGTTATGAGCATTATAAAATATACGAGGCCATAATCTAATTAACTACTACATTTAATATATGTCAAATATATGAATCTTGTTGTATTTTGTTTCATGTAAAGTGTGTTGACATGACTGAAAGCTGTGTTCAGTCCTGTGAGGATGGGAACTCATCTGTTAACCAGATTAGCAGCTCTAATGGGTTTTAGGTAGGATCTCTAACCTGTGCAGTGCTGCAGTTTATCTAAGTTTACCATATAATGCAGATCTCATTACCCACACTCCTCAGCTGAACCGAAGCCGAAGGGACGTGAGGTGATGCACGTTCTCACCGATGACCCCATGAACTCATTTGATCTTCACCTGTGTGTGTATATATATATATATATATATATATATGTACATACATACATGTGTGTGATGGAGGCCCCTTAGGGTTATTCTAGTATTGAGATACTGCTACAATTTTGGTAATATTTTAAATTAACACTTTTTATATTTCTCTTTTGGTTAATTTTAGTTCAAGTTTTATTAGCTTTGTTGTGTGTTTTTTTCAGTATTATAATTAATATGTAAATATGTTTAATTTCAGTTTCATTTTAAACTACATGGAAATTGAGAAAGCTACGTTGGCAACCAGCTGGAAATCAAAATAGTTTATTATTTTTTTTATTTCAGTTAAAGTTAATTGTATTTCAAATAGTCTAACACCAACTGTATTTTTGCAGTTTTTATATTTAGTTAGCGACTGTAATAGCTTTTATAAACTTTAATAGATGACAATAACATTTGGGCTTTTGCACATTGAGGAGTCAGGATGGTAGACTATTTAATAAAATATCCAAAACTTCATGAAACATTTATTATACACAAACTTGACCACACTTCACATGTGAAGACAAGATCCAACTTTACACTAACACTCTGAAACGTTTTTAATAAACATAAAATAATAAAAAACGACGTACAGTGAAACATCACGTTTTTAAACCTCTGAATAAAGGGTGATGACTTTTAGTGAATGAAGTACATTCATATTATTTATTTGAGAGCGATATAATATAATCTCAATAAGAAGATAACAGCCGTGTCTTACGTCGTTCATGTCGAAGGTCTTGAACATGGTCTTGACGTACTCATTTGATGACTCTGACAGGTTTTTCCAGGGCCGAACAACTTCTTGAACTCGTAGAAGGTGAGCTGACCGGACGGACACTCGGTCATGAACTTGCGGTACCACTGATGAGATTCACACGCGCTCAGCTCCGCCATAGTCGAACCGGGCGCGTTCCCCATGCTGCTCGTGCTGCTGTATTACCGGAGGAGGTCCGCTCGCGCTCTGAACGAGCTCAGCGCGCGAGTCCCGACCAGCCCCCGGGATCTGCGCTGACGTCACGACCGTTTTCAGCGAATTAACGCTCACCTGATGAAGTGTCAGCAAAACACACTGACCTGCGCTTGCCTAACGCTATCATATCTATCTATCTATCTATCTATCTATCTAATCTATCTGTCTGTCTGTCTGTCTGTCTGTCTGTCTGTCGTCTGTCTGTCTGTCTGTCTGTCTGTCTGTCTGTCTGTCTGTCTGTCTGTCTATCTATCTATCTATCTATCTATCTATCTATCTATCTATCTATCTACTGTGGTTCCCAGACCTCTATAGAGCACTTTAACAGTCTTTCAGTAATATTGTGACTCGAACAATCAGTTCTACTCAGCAAACACTGAGAATAAAGAGAGATGATTTGCTGCTGATCCTGAATGTCTTGTTTAATGAGTGTTTATAGTCTGAGAATTCATCAATGTTATCAGCTGATGAAAATACTCTTTACCTCATTCATTATATTGATGCCTCAGATTTGTTAATTGTCCCACTTAAGCTAATTTTATTGCTGTCAACAGATCTTAAATAAGCAATGTGATCAGTTTATGCGCCATTAGAAGATTGTTGTAAACTACCATGAATGGAATTATTCAATACTGTAAATTATTTAATACATTTTAGGTAAATAAATTATGATATGCAAGGGTGTTGGTGTGTTACAGGAGGACCTTCATCGTCTCTAAGGATGAGACAGCTTCACTTACTGGAGTGAACCGCCGTCAGCGCGAGCATCCAACCGGCATCCAACAGAGGTCTTTGGCCTTGCCCGTTACGCACAGATATTTCTCCAGTTTCTATGAATCTTTTGATGTTGTTATGCACTGTAGATGATGAGATTTGCGAAGCCTTTGCAGTTTGACATTGAAGAACATTGTTTTTAAAGTATTCCACAATCTTTTTACGCATTTGTTGTCAGATTGGAGAGCCTCTGCCCATCTTTACTTCTGAGAGACTCTGCCTGTCTACATCCCTTTTATGTTACAGATTGATGTCAATTAACTTAATTAGCTGCTAGATGTTCTCCCAGCTGAACCTTTTCAAAACTTTTTTGAGACTTCAAAGATCTTCAGATCAAATTTGAAATTAGCTCATTTTTTTCGATAAATGTGTAACATTTCTCAGTTTAAAAAATAGTAATCTGTGCTCTATTGTGAATAAATATTGGCTCATGTGAATTGAAAGTCTTTTAATTTAAATTTTATTCAAATAAAAAAAACGGCCCAAAATTTTCGAATTTCAGGTTAAAAAATACATAAAAATAAAATAAATAATGTATTATTATTTATCTTTGCTCTCAGTAATATGCAGACACATAAATATTGAAAAAAACATACAATTAGAAGACACCAAATATAAACAATGTAAGAATTTAAAAAGTGAGAGAATTAATTGACTTTAACTTCATTTGTTTTAATTCCTTTGTGTTTTATATGGAAACGTGGTTCATCACAGATTAATGAATAAACGAGTCATTCTTGTGCAGTGGGACAAAACAGGGAGCAAAAAAAAAAAAAACCTTGTACTCAGACAAGTGAAACTACATTTATGTATCTTATATGTACTACGCTACTGATCTATGCTTTGATGCAACCTCCCAACTTTTCTCTTTTTTAACTAAATGTGCTTTTCTCCTTGGACTGTGTACTTAATTTCAACTTTATCTATAACAGCATTCTAGATGATTTTAACATTTCAAAACACATTCTCATGTTAGCAAACAGATTACACTTCCACATGTGACCAACAATTCCACAACAAATATAACATATCATAATTAAATATGATCAAAATAGTCCTCTGGCGGAGGTGACGAAAACCTTTTAAACTATCAAATACATTGATTTAATCAAATACTGTATTAAAACAACACAACAAATAGTGAATATGTTATTTTTTATATAGATTTTTTCAAGCGTCACATTTAAGCATTTTGATATATCATTGGAACACAAAATCTGACGGTGTCGACAAATTTGACATTTCTTTCACAAAAGAGTTCACGTAGTATTTTATTTAATTCTGTTGATGCTAGATGCTAATGGAACCTACTTCAGGAGAATAAGGGTGCTTTCACACCTGGCCTGTTGTTTACCACCTTAGCTCGGTTCGTTTCGACATATATGTGAACACGGCAATCGCGCTCGGATCCGCGCCAAAACAATCGGTCCGAGATCACCTGAATGAAGTGGTCTTGGCTCGATTGAAAACAAACTCTAGAGCAGTTCGGTTGTAGTGGGAAAGCAATCCGATCCAACGAACCAGGCTGTGTCACACTGTATAATGGGGTAGTTACGTAAGCTTGTGAAAACCAGTGTGTGTCCATGTCTTCACCATTCAAAATTAAATAAAAGCATCTGCTAAATGCATAAATGTAAATGTGCATAAGAGGAATGTGGCAAGGGGGTCCTTTAGAGTGACAGCTGTCCCTGATATTCCCTGATTTAATTACATTTTAATGAATGTCTCACGGTGTTAACAAAAAGTGGGGACACAACTTTGAAAGCTTATGAAACATGCAGGTGCCACTGAAAAACAACCTTGCTTTGATATGACAATATTAAATGTTGTTTTTGATAAAACAAGCTATTTTTATAATTAAAAAATATATTCATTTTATTGCATATGAATGATTGAACCCTTCTCTGTAGACACACTATTTTAGATGTAGTGAGAAAATAATAAGTGTCATAGATTTCACATAATAATGATACAATTAAATTGAAGGGAATAGTTGTGTTAAATACATTCTATTATTAATCCCCATAACATTTACAATTTAAATTATTTGTATTTTTAAAACCTGATAGCAGTTACAATTGCTGGACATGTTTTGTCCCATGACTCAAGAATTATTGAAATGCTGTTGTGATAGTTGTAAATGTCCCAATAGCTGATCGTGTCGTTTGTTGATGTAACGGAATCAAGAAGAAATATAGATTTTAATAATTTATAGTGTTGAATTCCATGAAATTAGGCTTTGAACTAAAGTAAATGGTGTTTGAGTGTCCCCTGGTGGTGTAATATCGCAGTCGTTTGGTATTTTGTCCCTGCGCGCGCTCCGTAGTTCATCAGAAAACGAGCGCAGCTACAAGGGGTAAGATGGTCTTTTTGCTCCCTCCTGTATGTTGGTTATTAGATGTAATGCAATTAATTAATATATTTTCCACGGGTGTTGCTAGACTTAAAGCTCTACTGGGGTACAGGCTATAACTTTCTTCTTGAAGCCTGCTGTGTGCAAGAAGAGTGAAACAATGCACTTGTACAAACGTCCGTCGCTTAAAGCGCTATTCTTACATTGCAACAATACCGAGCA
>QVTF01004890.1:0-29920 GCA_003573665.1 Oxygymnocypris stewartii | reverse complement strand
GGTTCAGTTCGGGGCTTCAGAGCGCGTTTCGCGAGTCAATTGGTTCAGTTTCGGGGCTTCAGAGCGCGTTCGCGAGTCAATTGGTTCAGTTCGGGGCTTCAGAGCGCGTTTCGCGAGTCAATTGGTTCAGTTCGGGGCTTCAGAGCGCGTTTCGCGAGTCAATTGGTTCAGTTCGGCTTCAGAGCGCTTTCGCGAGTCAATTGGTTCAGTTCGGGGCTTCAGAGCGCGTTTCGCGAGTCAATTGGTTCAGTTCGGGCTTCAGAGCGCGTTTCGCGAGTCAATTGGTTCAGTTCGGGCTTCAGAGCGCGTTTCGCGAGTCAATTGGTTCAGTTCGGGGCTTCAGAGCGCGTTTCGCGAGTCAATTGGTTCAGTTCGGGGCTTCAGAGCGCGTTTCGCGAGTCAATTGGTTCAGTTCGGGGCTTCAGAGCGCGTTTCGCGAGTCAATTGGTTCAGTTCGGGGCTTCAGAGCGCGTTTCGCGAGTCAATTGGTTCAGTTCGGGGCTTCAGAGCGCGTTTCGCGAGTCAATTGGTTCAGTTCGGGGCTTCAGAGCGCGTTTCGCGAGTCAATTGGTTCAGTTCGGGGCTTCAGAGCGCGTTTCGCGAGTCAATTGGTTCAGTTCGGGCTTCAGAGCGCGTTTCGCGAGTCATTTTTCAGTTCGGGGCTTCAGAGCGCGTTTCGCGAGTCAATTGGTTCAGTTCGGGGCTTCAGAGCGCGTTTCGCGAGTCAATTGGTTCAGTTCGGGGCTTCAGAGCGCGTTTCGCGAGTCAATTGGTTCAGTTCGGGGCTTCAGAGCGCGTTTCGCGAGTCAATTGGTTCAGTTCGGGGCTTCAGAGCGCGTTTCGCGAGTCAATTGGTTCAGTTCGGGGCTTCAGAGCGCGTTTCGCGAGTCAATTGGTTCAGTTCGGGGCTTCAGAGCGCGTTTCGCGAGTCAATTGGTTCAGTTCGGGGCTTCAGAGCGCGTTTCGCGAGTCAATTGGTTCAGTTCGGGGCTTCAGAGCGCGTTTCGCGAGTCAATTGGTTCAGTTCGGGGCTTCAGAGCGCGTTTCGCGAGTCAATTGGTTCAGTTCGGGGCTTCAGAGCGCGTTTCGCGAGTCAATTGGTTCAGTTCGGGCTTCAGAGCGCGTTTCGCGAGTCAATTGGTTCAGTTCGGGCTTCAGAGCGCGTTTCGCGAGTCAATTGGTTCAGTTCGGGGCTTCAGAGCGCGTTTCGCGAGTCAATTGGTTCAGTTCGGGGCTTCAGAGCGCGTTTCGCGAGTCAATTGGTTCAGTTCGGGGCTTCAGAGCGCGTTTCGCGAGTCAATTGGTTCAGTTCGGGGCTTCAGAGCGCGTTTCGCGAGTCAATTGGTTCAGTTCGGGGCTTCAGAGCGCGTTTCGCGAGTCAATTGGTGTCATTGGTTCAGGTCGGGGCTTCAGGGCGCGTTTCGCGAGTCAATTGGTTCAGTTCGGGGCTTCAGAGCGCGTTTCGCGAGTCAATTGGTTCAGTTCGGGGCTTCAGAGCGCGTTTCGCGAGTCAATTGGTTCAGTTCGGGGCTTCAGAGCGCGTTTCGCGAGTCAATTGGTTCAGTTCGGGGCTTCAGAGCGCGTTTCGCGAGTCAATTGGTTCAGTTCGGGGCTTCAGAGCGCGTTTCGCGAGTCAATTGGTTCAGTTCGGGGCTTCAGAGCGCGTTTCGCGAGTCAATTGGTTCAGTTCGGGGCTTCAGAGCGCGTTTCGCGAGTCAATTGGTTCAGTTCGGGGCTTCAGAGCGCGTTTCGCGAGTCAATTGGTTCAGTTCGGGGCTTCAGAGCGCGTTTCGCGAGTCAATTGGTTCAGTTCGGGGCTTCAGAGCGCGTTTCGCGAGTCAATTGGTTCAGTTCGGGGCTTCAGAGCGCGTTTCGCGAGTCAATTGGTTCAGTTCGGGGCTTCAGAGCGCGTTTCGCGAGTCAATTGGTTCAGTTCGGGGCTTCAGAGCGCGTTTCGCGAGTCAATTGGTTCAGTTCGGGGCTTCAGAGCGCGTTTCGCGAGTCAATTGGTTCAGTTCGGGGCTTCAGAGCGCGTTTCGCGAGTCAATTGGTTCAGTTCGGGGCTTCAGAGCGCGTTTCGCGAGTCAATTGGTTCAGTTCGGGGCTTCAGAGCGCGTTTCGCGAGTCAATTGGTTCAGTTCGGGGCTTCAGAGCGCGTTTCGCGAGTCAATTGGTTCAGTTCGGGGCTTCAGAGCGCGTTTCGCGAGTCAATTGGTTCAGTTCGGGGCTTCAGAGCGCGTTTCGCGAGTCAATTGGTTCAGTTCGGGGCTTCAGAGCGCGTTTCGCGAGTCAATTGGTTCAGTTCGGGGCTTCAGAGCGCGTTTCGCGAGTCAATTGGTTCAGTTCGGGGCTTCAGAGCGCGTTTCGCGAGTCAATTTTCAGTTCGGGGCTTTCAGAGCGCGTTTCGCGAGTCAATTGGTTCAGTTCGGGGCTTCAGAGCGCGTTTCGCGAGTCAATTGGTTCAGTTCGGGGCTTCAGAGCGCGTTTCGCGAGTCAATTGGTTCAGTTCGGGGCTTCAGAGCGCGTTTCGCGAGTCAATTGGTTCAGTTCGGGGCTTCAGAGCGCGTTTCGCGAGTCAATTGGTTCAGTTCGGGGCTTCAGAGCGCGTTTCGCGAGTCAATTGGTTCAGTTCGGGCTTCAGAGCGCGTTTCGCGAGTCAATTGTTCAGTTCGGGGCTTCAGAGCGCGTTTCGCGAGTCAATTGGTTCAGTTCGGGGCTTCAGAGCGCGTTTCGCGAGTCAATTGGTTCAGTTCGGGGCACTCCGCGTTTCGCGAGTCAATTGGTTCAGTTCGGGGCTTCAGAGCGCGTTTCGCGAGTCAATTGGTTCAGTTCGGGGCTTCAGAGCGCGTTTCGCGAGTCAATTGGTTCAGTTCGGGGCTTCAGAGCGCGTTTCGCGAGTCAATTGGTTCAGTTCGGGGCTTCAGAGCGCGTTTCGCGAGTCAATTGGTTCAGTTCGGGGCTTCAGAGCGCGTTTCGCGAGTCAATTGGTTCAGTTCGGGGCTTCAGAGCGCGTTTCGCGAGTCAATTGGTTCAGTTCGGGGCTTCAGAGCGCGTTTCGCGAGTCAATTGGTTCAGTTCGGGGCTTCAGAGCGCGTTTCGCGAGTCAATTGGTTCAGTTCGGGGCTTCAGAGCGCGTTTCGCGAGTCAATTGGTTCAGTTCGGGGCTTCAGAGCGCGTTTCGCGAGTCAATTGGTTCAGTTCGGGGCTTCAGAGCGCGTTTCGCGAGTCAATTGGTTCAGTTCGGGGCTTCAGAGCGCGTTTCGCGAGTCAATTGGTTCATTGGTTCAGTTCGGGCTTCAGAGCGCGTTTCGCGAGTCAATTGGTTCAGTTCAGTTCGGGCTTCAGAGCGCGTTTCGCGAGTCAATTGGTTCAGTTCGGGCTTCAGAGCGCGTTTCGCGAGTCAATTGGTTCAGTTCGGGGCTTCAGAGCGCGTTTCGCGAGTCAATTGGTTCAGTTCGGGGCTTCAGAGCGCGTTTCGCGAGTCAATTGGTTCAGTTCGGGGCTTCAGAGCGCGTTTCGCGAGTCAATTGGTTCAGTTCGGGGCTTCAGAGCGCGTTTCGCGAGTCAATTGGTTCAGTTCGGGGCTTCAGAGCGCGTTTCGCGAGTCAATTGGTTCAGTTCGGGGCTTCAGAGCGCGTTTCGCGAGTCAATTGGTTCAGTTCGGGGCTTCAGAGCGCGTTTCGCGAGTCAATTGGTTCAGTTCGGGGCTTCAGAGCGCGTTTCGCGAGTCAATTGGTTCAGTTCGGGGCTTCAGAGCGCGTTTCGAGTCAATTGGTTCAGTTCGGGCTTCAGAGCGCGTTTCGCGAGTCAATTGGTTCAGTTCGGGCTTCAGAGCGCGTTTCGCGAGTCAATTGGTTCAGTTCGGGGCTTCAGAGCGCGTTTCGCGAGTCAATTGGTTCAGTTCGGGGCTTCAGAGCGCGTTTCGCGAGTCAATTGGTTCAGTTCGGGGCTTCAGAGCGCGTTTCGCGAGTCAATTGGTTCAGTTCGGGGCTTCAGAGCGCGTTTCGCGAGTCAATTGGTTCAGTTCGGGGCTTCAGAGCGCGTTTCGCGAGTCAATTGGTTCAGTTCGGGGCCTTCAGAGCGCGTTTCGCGAGTCAATTGGTTCAGTTCGGGGCTTCAGAGCGCGTTTCGCGAGTCAATTGGTTCAGTTCGGGGCTTCAGAGCGCGTTTCGCGAGTCAATTGGTTCAGTTCGGGGCTTCAGAGCGCGTTTCGCGAGTCAATTGGTTCAGTTCGGGGCTTCAGAGCGCGTTTCGCGAGTCAATTTTCAGTTCGGGGCTTCAGAGCGCGTTTCGCGAGTCAATTGGTTCAGTTCGGGGCTTCAGAGCGCGTTTCGCGAGTCAATTGGTTCAGTTCGGGGCTTCAAGAGCGCGTTCTGCGAGTCAATGGTTCAGTTCGGGGCTTTAGAGCGCGTTTCGCGAGTCAATTGGTTCAGTTCGGGACTCAGAGCGCGTTTTCGCAAGTCAATTGGTTCAGTTCGGGACTCAGAGCGCGTTTCGCAAGTCAATTGGTTCAGTTCGGGGCTTCAGAGCGCGTTTCGCGAGTCATTTAGTTCAGTTCGGGGCTTCAGAGCGCGTTTCGCGAGTCAATTGGTTCAGTTCGGGGCTTCAGAGCGCGTTTCACGAGTCAATTGGTTCAGTTCGGGCTATCAGAGCGCGTTTCGCGATGTCAATTGGTTCAGTTCGGGGCTATCAGAGCGCGTTTCGCGAGTCAATTGGTTCAGTTCGGGGCTTCAGAGCGCGTTTCGCGAGTCAATTGGTTCAGTTCGGGGCTTCAGAGCGCGTTTTCCGCGAGTCAATTGGTTCAGTTCGGGGCATCAGAGCGCGTTTCGCGAGTCAATTGGTTCAGTTTCGGGGCTTCAGAGCGCGTTTCGCGAGTCAATTGGTCAGTTCGGGGCTTCAGAGCGCGTTTCCGCGAGTCAATTGGTTCAGTTCGGGGCTTCAGAGCGCGTTTCGCGAGTCAATTGGTTCAGTTCGGGGCTTCAGAGCGCCGCGAGTCAATTGGTTCAGTTCGGGGCTTCAGAGCGCCGCGAGTCAATTGGTTCAGTTCGGGGCTTCAGAGCGCCGCGAGTCAATTGGTTCAGTTCGGGGCTTCAGAGCGCGTTTCGCGAGTCAATTGGTTCAGTTCGGGGCTTCAGAGCGCGTTTCGCGAGTCAATTGTTCAGTTCGGGGCTTCAGAGCGCGTTTCGCGAGTCAATTGGTTCAGTTCGGGGCTTCAGAGCGCGTTTCGCGAGTCAATTGGTTCAGTTCGGGGCTTCAGAGCGCGTTTCGCGAGTCAATTGGTTCAGTTCGGGGCTTCAGAGCGCGTTTCGCGAGTCAATTGGTTCAGTTCGGGGCTTCAGAGCGCGTTTCGCGAGTCAATTGGTTCAGTTCGGGGCTTCAGAGCGCGTTTCGCGAGTCAATTGGTTCAGTTCGGGGCTTCAGAGCGCGTTTCGCGAGTCAATTGGTTCAGTTCGGGGCTTCAGAGCGCGTTTCGCGAGTCAATTGGTTCAGTTCGGGGCTTCAGAGCGCGTTTCGCGAGTCAATTGGTTCAGTTCGGGGCTTCAGAGCGCGTTTCGCGAGTCAATTGGTTCAGTTCGGGGCTTCAGAGCGCGTTTCGCGAGTCAATTGGTTCAGTTCGGGGCTTCAGAGCGCGTTTCGCGAGTCAATTGGTTCAGTTCGGGGCTTCAGAGCGCGTTTCGCGAGTCAATTGGTTCAGTTCGGGGCTTCAGAGCGCGTTTCGCGAGTCAATTGGTTCAGTTCGGGGCTTCAGAGCGCGTTTCGCGAGTCAATTGGTTCAGTTCGGGGCTTCAGAGCGCGTTTCGCGAGTCAATTGGTTCAGTTCGGGGCTTCAGAGCGCGTTTCGCGAGTCAATTGGTTCAGTTCGGGGCTTCAGAGCGCGTTTCGCGAGTCAATTGGTTCAGTTCGGGGCTTCAGAGCGCGTTTCGCGAGTCAATTGGTTCAGTTCGGGGCTTCAGAGCGCGTTTCGCGAGTCAATTGGTTCAGTTCGGGGCCTTCAGAGCGCGTTTCGCGAGTCAATTGGTTCAGTTCGGGGCTTCAGAGCGCGTTTCGCGAGTCAATTGGTTCAGTTCGGGGCTTTCAGAGCGCGTTTCGCGAGTCAATTGGTTCAGTTCGGGGCTTCAGAGCGCGTTTCGCGAGTCAATTGGTTCAGTTCGGGGCTTCAGAGCGCGTTTCGCGAGTCAATTGGTTCAGTTCGGGGCTTCAGAGCGCGTTTCGCGAGTCAATTGGTTCAGTTCGGGCTTCAGAGCGCGTTTCGCAAGTCAATTGGTTCAGTTCGGGGCTTCAGAGCGCGTTTCGCGAGTCAATTGGTTCAGTTCGGGGCTTCAGAGCGCGTTTCGCGAGTCAATTGGTTCAGTTCGGGGCTTCAGAGCGCGTTTCGCGAGTCAATTGGTTCAGTTCGGGGCTTTAGAGCGCGTTTCGCGAGTCAATTGGTTCAGTTCGGGGACTCAGAGCGCGTTTCGCGAGTCAATTGGTTCAGTTCGGGACTCAGAGCGCGTTTCGCGAGTCAATTGGTCAGTTCGGGGCTTCAGAGCGCGTTTTCGCGAGTCAATTGGTTCAGTTCGGGCTCAGAGCGCGTTTTCGCGAGGTCAATTGGTTCAGTTCGGGGCTTCAGAGCGCGTTTCGCGAGTCAATTTGGTTCAGTTCGGGGCTTCAGAGCGCGTTTCGCGAGTCAATTGGTTCAGTTCGGGACTTCAGAGCGCGTTTCGCGAGTCAATTGGTTCAGTTCGGGCTTCAGAGCGCGTTTCGCGAGTCAATTGGTTCAGTTCGGGGACTCAGAGCGCGTTTCGCGAGTCAATTGGTTCAGTTCGGGGCTTCAGAGCGCGTTTCGCGAGTCAATTGGTTCAGTTCGGGACTCAGAGCGCGTTTCGCGAGTCAATTGGTTCAGTTCGGGGCTTCAGAGCGCGTTTCGCGAGTCAATTGGTTCAGTTCGGGGCTTCAGAGCGCGTTTCGCGAGTCAATTGGTTCAGTTCGGGGCTTCAGAGCGCATTTCGCGAGTCAATTGGTTCAGTTCGGGGCTTCAGAGCGCGTTTCGCGAGTCAATTGGTTCAGTTCGGGACTCAGAGCGCGATTTCGCGAGTCAATTGGTTCAGTTCGGGCCTTCAGAGCGCGTTTCGCGAGTCAATTGGTTCAGTTCGGGACTTCAGAGCGCGTTTCGCGAGTCAATTGGTTCAGTTCGGGGCTTCAGAGCGCGTTACACACACATACACACTCTCTCTCTCTCACACACACACACACACACACACACACACACACCACAGTCCACTCTGTAAGTCGTACAGCCAGATCTCGTCGTTTGGAAGGAAAACTTCACGATCAGCCACCGACTGCAGAGAAATACACTCCTTCATCACTTAACACACAAAACACCTCACATCTGCCAGACGAAGCACGGCATTCAAAATATCAGAAACATCTCCAAAGCAAACATTTGCCATAATATGAATTACTGTTAAATATTCGTGTGTTATGAAACGTGTTTGAGTGGCAGCTGTCAGAAACGGTATCACGAGGAAAGATTGTGTGTGTAAGCAGCTCAAAACAGTCTGTATTCGAGCGATATTAAACTACTTCATCATGAACTATGCGAAAGCCTTGGCCTGATTATTGTTATGATTCTGATAATTACCACATAACCGCCCCAGACATACTGATACTGTCCGTCCGCCGCCGTGTGTGTAAATAACCCTTAGTTATTTGAATTTGTTTCCAGGATTTATACATTTTATATTATTTAATTCTGCCCTTTCTCAGTATACGTTATGCGTTTATTATGTGTTGGAATGTTACTTTGCACTCTTTAAGTTATTTAACCGATAGAGACTTTTATTTTGAAAAGCGTCTTGACGGAAGTGCTCATGCACGGAGTCCGCTCATGCACGGAGATCGCGAATACAGAGAGAGAGCACGAAGAAGACGGAGACGGATCACGGAGTTAAATTAACGGATTAAGGACACTTTCAGAATTTAGTCACTGTTTGTGGTTTCATTTAGGAGTATTTTGTTTTATTTTGACTGTTGTTTGGCACCTGGTTGGAAAGGAGAACAAGGTAACGTTAGTCAAGTACATATTCGCACTTTATATTAACGTGTGTGTGTGTGTGTGTGTATATATATATATAACGTTATATAGCATAGTCTCTACACCTGTTTCATGTGTTGGTTTTATGTACAAGTAATTTTAGTATGAATTTCGTAATTTCTTTACTATTAGATCGTTTGTTTATTTTTTTATGAATGTGAATTCGTTACCATCTCCAATATTGTTTATTCATCTGTTCTAGCTCTTACGGTGTTGTAAAGTCTATAAGGACAATAAACACAGTAAGGAAGACATTATAACATCAGTGCACGAGTTAAATCCTTTATTCTTCAACCGGGCTGTCACAGTGTGTCCGCTCCTCTCTCCCGCCACCGGCGGCTCTTCACTCATCTCCATTATTAATATTATTAACACTGACAATATTATTATTATTACGAGCTGACAGCAGCTCGTGTCACGCGCACAATAACACGGGTGCGCGCTTCTCTCTCTCGAGCTTTATTTCATCAGCTAATTGTTTTACTAGCGTTCTTATAAGAAACGAAACCATTACACACAAAACAAACTGTTCGAGATATATAGCGATAAATACAAGCGTAGCTGAGGAAGTAAACACGGCTTCTATTTTGAAAGGTGCGAGGTGGTTACGGAAGCCGGTGTAAACGGTTTGTCAATTCAGAATTTATTAAGAAATTCATCAGACGTTTTAAAAATATTATTAGAATTGATAAAAGTAATTTTTTATTAAAAAAATTAATAAATAATTATGTATTTCACATATTGCTCAACACTCCATCTCAATAGGTGGCGGAAATGCACTATAAGCGCTCTCTCTCTCTCTCTCTCTCTCTCTCTGTCTCTCTTTCCCTATCTCTCTCTCTCTCTCTCTCTTTCCCTCTCTCTCTTTCAATTCAATTCAATTCAAATTAGCTTTATTGGCATGACTGTTACATATCACAATGTTGCCAAAGCAATAAGCATATTATACAAACATACAGATCAATAAAAAAAGGGGAAAAATAAAAGACATACATGTCCCAATTTATAAAAAAAAAAAAAAAAAAACCTATACATTAAAATAATACAGAGAGCTAGTGTAAATGGTGAGGAGGGTTCAGCCGTTGTCCCTCATTTGATGGCAGGAGTGCACATACTGCGCTGCCAGGTGGATGCACTTTTCCTTCTCTCCCAATATATACCAGAGTTTCTCTGTGTTGCTCGTTTGCTGGAATTCAGGTGACACTAGCGCTATTTGTTTGAAATAGGCATCTCTGATGTGTTTATATTTGCTGCACTCCGTAAGGAAGTGCAGCTCGTCCTCTATGAGTCCGTCTGTGCAGTGAGAACACAGTCTGAGCTCTCTGGGTCTCCAGCTCTGCTTGTGTCGGCCCGTCTCTACACACACACACACACACACACACACACACACACTCTCTGGCTCTCCAGCTCTGCTTGTGTCGGCCCGTCTCTACACACACACACACACACACACACACACACACACACACACTCTCTGGCTCTCCAGCTCTGCTTGTGTCGGCCCGTCTCTACACACACACACACACACTCTCTGGGTCTCCAGCTCTGCTTGTGTCGGCCCGTCTCTACACACACACACACACACACACACACACACACACACACACACTCTCTGGCTCTCCAGCTCTGCTTGTGTCGGCCCGTCTCCACACACACACACACACACACACACACACACACACTCTCTGTGCAGTGAGAACACAGTCTGAGCTCTCTCTCTCTCCAGCTCTGCTTGTGTCGGCCCGTCTCCACACACACACCCACACACACACACACACTCTCTCTGTGCAGTGAGAACACAGTCTGAGCTCTCTCTCTCTCCAGCTCTGCTTGTGTCGGCCCGTCTCCACACACACACACACACACACACACACACACACACACACACACACTCTCTGTGCAGTGAGAACACAGTCTGAGCTCTCTCTCTCTCCAGCTCTGCTTGTGTCGGCCCGTCTCCACACACACACACACACACACACACACTCTCTGTGCAGTGAGAACACAGTCTGAGCTCTCTGGGTCTCCAGCACTGCTTGTGTCGGCCCGTCTCCACACACACACACACACACACACACACACACACACACACACACACACACACACACTCTCTCTCTCCAGCTCTGCTTGTGTCGGCCCGTCTCCACACACACACACACACACACACTCTCTCTCTCTCTCCAGCTCTGCTTGTGTCGGCCCGTGTCCACACACACACACACACACACACACACTCTCTGTGCAGTGAGAACACAGTCTGAGCTCTCTCTCTCTCCAGCTCTGCTTGTCGGCCCGTCTCCACACACACACACACACACACACACTCTCTCTCTCTCCAGCTCTGCTTGTCGGCCCGTCTCCGCACACACACACACACACACACACACACACACACACACACACTCTCTGTGCAGTGAGAACACAGTCTGAGCTCTCTCTCTCTCCAGCTCTGCTTGTGTCGGCCCGTCTCCACACACACACACACACACACACTCTCTGTGCAGTGAGAACACAGTCTGAGCTCTCTCTCTCTCCAGCTCTGCTTGTCGGCCCGTCTCCACACACACACACACACACACACACACACACACACACACACACACACACTCTCTCTCTCTCCAGCTCTGCTTGTGTCGGCCCGTCTCCACACACACACACACACACACACTCTCTGTGCAGTGAGAACACAGTCTGAGCTCTCTCTCTCTCCAGCTCTGCTTGTGTCGGCCCGTCTCCACACACACACACACACACACACTCTCTGTGCAGTGAGAACACAGTCGGAGCTCTCTCTCTCTCCAGCTCTGCTTGTGTCGGCCCGTCTCCACACACACACACACACACACACACACTCTCTGTGCAGTGAGAACACAGTCTGAGCTCTCTCTCTCTCCAGCTCTGCTTGTGTCGGCCCGTCTCCACACACAGACTGTGTTCACTCAGACGATACTTCGTCAGCAGCTTTCTCTGACCATAGCCTTTAATAATGCTCAGGTATGGCGCTAATTTATAATCAGATTTTATACTGTGGAAGTAAGTTAATTTCTTTACTTGAGTTACTTTTTGCTGCCAATCATGAATGTATTCTTCCTGGGTTATTGTTTCAGTTTCTTTCACTTTTGAATGTTTACACCGAATTGTAGAATTGAGTTGATGTTTCTCCACTAAATAGTGCATGGGGTCACTCTCGGGGGTGTTTTTGCCGATAGGTGAAAGCACTGTGATGGTAGCTATCTGTCGGCGTGTCTGAAAGATGGAACCAGAACTTCTGGATTTCAGAGAGCAGGGGGAATCGGCCCAGTTCTGCCCTGCAGCCCAGATTTGGGGCGTTTCGGTGAATTCCCAAGATATTTTTGCAGAACTCAAGGTGGAATATTTCAACAGGGTTTTTGTCCCATGATTCATAATTTAGTTTAAATTTAAGGCCCCAGATTTCACAGCCGTACAGAAGAATGGGTTTGATGATGCTATGGAAGATTTTTATCCACAGTTTAATGGGTGGGTTGAATTTAATCAGGGGTCTTCTTATACTGTAAAAAGCCCTGCGTGCCTTATCTGTCAGATCTTTTATTGCAGTATTGAACTGCCCAGAGGCTGAGATCGTCAGACCCAAATAATTATAGCAGGTTACATGATTAAGAATTGTTTCCCCAATTTTAAACCCATATTTTTTGTCAGCAAGACGAGGCTTTTTCTGAAAGATCATGATTTTTGACTTCTCCATGTTTATCGGTAAGGCCCAATCTTTACTGTACTTCTCCAAAATGGAGAGGCTTTGGTGCAGCCCCTCTTCATGAGGCGACAGCAACAGAAGATCGTCTGCGCACAGGAGGCATTTGATTTCTCTGCCCTCGAGAGTCAGACCAGGACAAGAGGACTTATCAAGTGCAGGGCTCTAGACTAACTTTTTTTCTTAGGTGCACCAGCACAAAAGTTAGGTGCACCCAAATTTTTGTATAGGCAATATTGACTAGTAAATTACTAACAATGTGGTCAACATAAAGTTCTTTATTTAAAGCACAATTCTACAAGAAAGGTAACTTACTGAAAAAGTGTTGGTGCTTAAAGTTAAAACATCTCATAAATGAAATCAAGATTAAATCTAAATGAAGTGTTTTAAGGGCGTCAAACTGAACATCTCATGGCTCAATGTATTATGGACTATCCTCCATTGCAGTCACATGCCCCTCGGATGGCCATCTCCTGTAGTTTGTCCTTCTTGATCGTTGTCCTCGGCTAAACCAGCTGAACACACTCTCTCTAGCATCAACATCTTCCAGACTTGACCCTCTACACTGATTCTGATCAGATCTTCCACTGTGTCTGAATGAAGGGATGCTCTAGTGCCCCCCCCCCTCTACACTGATTCATATCAGATCTTCCACTGTGTCTGAATGAAGGGATGCTCTAGTGCCCCCCCCCCCTCTACACTGAGTCTGATCAGATCTTCCACTGTGTCTGAATGAAGGGATGCTCTAGTGCCCCCCCCCCTACACTGATTCATATCAGATCTTCCACTGTGTCTGAATGAAGGGATGCTCTAGTGCCCCCCCCCCCTCTACACTGAGTCTGATCAGATCTTCCACTGTGTCTGAATGAAGGGATGCTCTAGTGCCCCCCCCCCTCTACACCGATTCATATCAGATCTTCCACTGTGTCTGAATGAAGGGATGCTCTAGTGCCCCCCCCTCTACACCGATTCATATCAGATCTTCCACTGTGTCTGAATGAAGGGATGCTCTAGTGCCCCCCCCCCCCCCCCCCTCTACACTGATTCATATCAGATCTTCCACTGTGTCTGAATGAAGGGATGCTCTAGTGCCCCCCCCCCCCTCTACACCGATTCATATCAGATCTTCCACTGTGTCTGAATGAAGCGATGCTCTAGTGCCCCCCCCCCCCTACACTGATTCTGATCAGATCTTCCACTGTGTCTGAATGAAGGGATGCTCTAGTGCACCCCCCCCCTCTACACTGATTCATATCAGACCTTCCACTGTGTCTGAATGAAGGGATGCTCTAGTGCCCCCCCCCCCTCTACACTGATTCTGATCAGATCTTCCACTGTGTCTGAATGAAGGGATGCTCTAGTGCCCCCCCCCCTCTACACTGATTCTGATCAGATCTTCCACTGTGTCTGAATGAAGGGATGCTCTAGTGCCCCCCCCCCCCCTACACTGATTCATATCAGATCTTCCACTGTGTCTGAATGAAGGGATGCTCTAGTGCCCCCCCCCCTCTACACTGATTCATATCAGATCTTCCACTGTGTCTGAATGAAGGGATGCTCTAGTGCCCCCCCCCCTACACTGATTCATATCAGATCTTCCACTGTGTCTGAATGAAGGGATGCTCTAGTGCTCCCCCCCCCCTCTACACTGAGTCTGATCAGATCTTCCACTGTGTCTGAATGAAGGGATGCTCTACTGCCCCCCCCCCCTCTACACCGATTCATATCAGATCTTCCACTGTGTCTGAATGAAGGGATGCTCTACTGCCCCCCCCCCTCTACACCGATTCATATCAGATCTTCCACTGTGTCTGAATGAAGGGATGCTCTAGTGCCCCCCCCCCCTCTACACCGATTCATATCAGATCTTCCACTGTGTCTGAATGAAGGGATGCTCTAGTGCCCCCCCCCCCCCTCTACACTGATTCATATCAGATCTTCCACTGTGTCTGAATGAAGGGATGCTCTAGTGCCCCCCCCCCCCCTCTATACCGATTCATATCAGATCTTCCACTGTGTCTGAATGAAGGGATGCTCTAGTGCCCCCCCCCCCCTCTACACTGATTCATATCAGATCTTCCACTGTGTCTGAATGAAGGGATGCTCTAGTGCCCCCCCCCCTCTACACCGATTCATATCAGATCTTCCACTGTGTCTGAATGAAGGGATGCTCTAGTGCCCCCCCCCCCCCTACACTGATTCTGATCAGATCTTCCACTGTGTCTGAATGAAGGGATGCTCTAGTGCCCCCCCCCCCCTCTACACTGATTCTGATCAGATCTTCCACTGTGTCTGAATGAAGGGATGCTCTACTGCCCCCCCCCCCTCTACACTGATTCTGATCAGATCTTCCACTGTGTCTGAATGAAGGGATGCTCTAGTGCCCCCCCCCCCCTCTACACCGATTCATATCAGATCTTCCACTGTGTCTGAATGAAGGGATGCTCTAGTGCCCCCCCCCCTCTACACTGATTCATATCAGATCTTCCACTGTGTCTGAATGAAGGGATGCTCTAGTGCCCCCCCCCCTCTACACTGATTCATATCAGATCTTCCACTGTGTCTGAATGAAGGGATGCTCTAGTGCCCCCCCCCCCTCTACACTGATTCTGATCAGATCTTCCACTGTGTCTGAATGAAGGGATGCTCTAGTGCCCCCCCCCCCCCCTACACTGATTCATATCAGATCTTCCACTGTGTCTGAATGAAGGGATGCTCTAGTGCCCCCCCCCCCTCTACACCGATTCATATCAGATCTTCCACTGTGTCTGAATGAAGGGATGCTCTAGTGCCCCCCCCCCCCTCTACACCGATTCATATCAGATCTTCCACTGTGTCTGAATGAAGGGATGCTCTAGTGCCCCCCCCCCCCTCTACACTGATTCATATCAGATCTTCCACTGTGTCTGAATGAAAGGATGCTCTAGTGCCCCCCCCCCTCTACACTGATTCTGATCAGATCTTCCACTGTGTCTGAATGAAAGGATGCTCTAGTGCCCCCCCCCCTCTACACTGATTCATATCAGATCTTCCACTGTGTCTGAATGAAGGGATGCTCTAGTGCAGTGGTTCTCAACCCTCCCCTTAAACCTATAAAAAAAATCTGGCGCCTCCATCCCACCTCAGACTACCAAATAATTTCACCAAACATTATGAAAAAAAAGTATTTAAAGAGGGAAAAAAACACTTGGTCTGTCTGTGCTCATACTGTATTTTAATTAGGGATGGGTATCGTTAAGGTTTTAATGGTATTACTCCTCTTATCGATCCGGTACTTTAACGGTATTCTTATCTGTACTTTTATTTATTTATATATATATATATATATATATATATATATATATATATATATATATATACACATATATACATATACATCTATATATATACATATACATCTATATTTATATGATAGATTAGCAGCTTAATTAACATTGCTTTATATTCTGAAATGTTAAATAAATATTTAATTAAATAAATCTAAAACATCAATTTGTAAATGCACCAGTGTGCAGGCATTTTAGTGTTTAACATACATAAGATAAGAGAGTAAGAACATGAACAAAGAAACAAAGTTAAATAAACTGACATATACCATAAAACAAATGTACAAATGTAATGAAAAAAAACAGTGATTTAATTTTTCCATGAATGTCTACTAATATTAATGTTCAGGTAAGTAATAGCTAAAAAAGAAATCTGAAAGTGATCAAATGTAAATGAACACTGCATAGTTTTCAATGTGTATATATAGATCGATTAATGCTTATTAAAGCTATAACTTTATTCAGATTAAGAGCTGCGAGTGATTTTCTCTGTGTTTTGTTCTTTGATTAACATTAATGAAGCACCAGTCTGTCACTAAAACAAAATATTAACACACAATTTTCTCCCAACTGTTCTCGTTCACTTTGAGATATAAACTGTTTAAGTGAAGACTCTCCAAGCCAGCTGTTTTTACATGCTTTGTGTGTATTTGATCGTTTGGACGCATCTGAAGCTCAAAGTGTACTTTGTCAGGTACACTCTGCCGCACACACACACACGCGCGCAAACACACATACACACGCACACACACTTCAGCCTGAGGAACAGCGTCTCTCGTGCGGATTGTACTTTAAACATTTTATTATCAAACATGTCCAGCAATTTAGAAACTGTAAAGACTGCATTTTACAACAATCGACAAACGATTGATCTGATTCTGACGTTCAGTTTTGGTCAGGGAGGAACGAATGCGCACCGCTGTGAAGGGAAGAAAGTTGTGCTAGAAGAAACACGGCTATAATACTTAGAAGACAAAATAAAATAAAAACCCATTAAATAAACTTAGTTTAATATAACAGCCACAGGCCTAAAGTGAAAGCATGTTTTAATGGTTAGTTCTCTCTTCTATCATAAACAGGGCTTTCATGTTGCGCGTGCTGAACTCATCCACGTGAGCGATCGCGCTTCTGATTTGGGAATAGCAAAAATGCATCATAGACAAAAGTTTGGGGTCCGCCCTTCACTCTCTCTGATTGGTTTAGACCATGATATGAGCCCAATGTGTGTCTGTTGTAGAAGCACAGGGAGACTCAGTCGCGGATACTTTATTTTCTCTTCTCGAACAGCTGGTCGCACAGGTGCGCCCTCAGATTTTTTTTTAGTCGCACCCTTGAGAAATTAGGTCGCACATGCGACCAAATTGGTCGCACTCTAGAGCCCTGAAGTGCTGATGCCAGTTCATTAATATAGATATTAAATAGAGTCGGGCTGAGGCTGCAGCCTTGACGAACTCCTTTGGTCTGACTGAAATAATCAGTTTGTTTGTCATTGATTTTGACACAGCATTTGTTCCCATTGTATATGTCCTTTATGATGTCATACGTCCTTCCTCCTATTCCACTTTCAATAAGTTTTAGGAAAAGTCCATTGTGCCATACCGAATCGAAGGCTTTTTGGAAATCGATGAAGCAACCAAATATTTTCCCTTGTTTTGTCTGCTGAACGTGTTTTTGTATGAGTGTGTGGAGTGTGTAAATGTGATCTGATGTTCTCTGTTTTGGCATAAATCCAATTTGACAGTTGTCTAGAAGTTTGTGTTCTTGAATGAACTGAACTAATCTGTCATTAATAATGGAGCAGAATAGTTTTCCCAGGTTACTGCTGACTGTGATGCCTCTATAGTTGTTTGGGTCGTACTTCTCACCTCGTTTAAAAATTGGAGTTATTAGATTTTCTTTCCAGATTTCAGGAAAGTGTCCTGATTTTAATACAAGATTGAATAATTTCAGAATAGCATCTTTAAATTTGAAGCTGCTATGTTTCAGCATCTCATTAGATATTCCATCCAAGCCACAGGATTTTTTATTTTTTAGGGATTTCATTTTGCCTATTAGTTCATTTAATGCTATGGGGTTGTCTAAATGGTTGAGCTGCTCTTTTGTGGTGAATTCTAGGTCATGTAATTTGGAGGTCAGGTGTTTTTGGGTAAGGGTTGGTTCATTTTGTGAATATAGGTTTCTAAAATGTTCAGTCCAGATGTTTGGGTCATGGATGGCCAGGGGCGCGGGAACGGGGGGTGCTGAGGGTGCTGCAGCACCCCCTGTTTTTTTCTGTGGGCAACCGTAAACAGTTGTGAATAAAAACATATATAGGCTATAAGGTTGCTCCGATGTTTATAACATTTAGTTTACATTGGCTATTTTGCTATCTATTTCTATGTGATCTTCGACATATTTACCATTTGCCCATTCATTTAACAGTTGTAAGAATTAAAGTTATCAAAGTTATTAAACTGATGCAGGGCTATTTGATGCACATCCTGCCAAATCACGCACGCAGCACTGCCAATGCTTGCTTTTATGTTTGTGAATGTTATGTTTGTGTTGAAGGATCTGTAGGTTGTGGCTTAAAAGCGGAACATGGAAATATCATGGATGTAGCCTACTGGAAGAAAAAAAACACGATGAGTCTTTCCCTTCTCCCGAAACAGCTTATAGCTACCTATTAAAATAGTTCAGTTTTGTATGTAATGGAAAAGTGATTAGACTATGTTTCGTTTTTGTTTCTTTTTTCTTAAAATTAATTTAGAAAAACCTTGGGAGCATTTTTTGTTCGTTAAATGTTTTTTTTTTCTTTTAAGCAACGACCAAGCGGCCAGCATCAGAGTTGATCGCCTATGTTTGATTAATTTAGCCTTATCAAAACATCACGACTTGACTAAAATAAAATCGATAGATAGGCCTATAAACAGTTCAAGCATATCACAGTGTTAGTTTAAATGTTTAACCTATATAAATGTGCAATATCCAACAGTTTGTGTGGAGAGTGGAAGCTGAAGCGAGCTTTACAGGACATAGAGGCTTTTTTCTTACAGTAAAAACAACTTAAAATACGCCGTGTGATTTTATTCTCATAAAGGTAAGAGTAATATATCATTTGGAACTGTAAAGGGTCTACTTTTATTTGTGTGCATTCACAATATCAACATTGTGCTTTTATAAAATAGGAAAACAGAGAATGCACTTTCTACCGGTTTTGAACAAGAGCGCTTCAATGATGAACCGAAACTCGGCAACTCGAAACTAGCTCAGAGATATGATAAATATATCTATAGAAAGCTTAAAAATACTACTTTAAAACGAAATAATTCAAAGCAAAGCAAAAAGTCTTCATTAGCCTATGTAATCCGTTAAGATGCATATATTTCTCTCTGCGCGTCCAACGAGGAGATGGCGAGTCATTTTTCCCCGTCACCTCACCATCTAAAATATAAAAATAAGGGAAAGCCTAAAACAGGGCCGATTATAATTTGCGTTTTATTTTATAATTGTATTCAGTAAATCTTTGTCCTTGAAATGTAAAGGATTTGCTGCAATGCAATGCAATTTTATCTGACTGATAGGCCTATGTGAATTATTTATTGGCCTATCTTTTAATCCATGCAGCAAATGCTTTAAAAACAGCTTTAAAATTACTTTATTGCATTCCAGACGCTTTTAAAAGAACTTTTCACTATACATTGTCAAGGGTTTTTAAGCTTGAATGTAGCTTGAATGTAAAACTTTGTTATGAATTCATTGTAGCCTATTCCCATTAGTAAAATAGCATGTTGTCTAACACGATCTCATGAAAGTGCGTAGGCTATAGCACGATTTTCTGTTTCTATTTGGCGTAATATTTATATGCAGAAATTGACTCCCCCCCCCCCCCCCCCCCCACAGCACCCCCTACATAAAACCCCTTCCCGCGCCCCTGTGGATGGCAATGTGTTTAGTTGCTTTGGATTTATCTAAATTATTCCATAATTCCCAAAAATAATTTTGATCAACTGCCTCCTCAATCTTGTTGAGCTTTATTTTCATGTGATCAGATTTTTTCTGTATTAGCAGTGACTTGTATAGTTTAAGGGTTTGTTGATATGTGGCTCGTGTTTGATGGTTTGCAGGGTCTCTGTGTTTCTTATTTGATAATGATCGTAAATCTTTTCTTAGGTTTTGGCATTCTTTATCAAACCAACCAGCTTTAGCTATTTCTTTTTTACATCTGTAATATTTTATTTTTCTCAGGGCTTTTCTGACCACTGTAGAGAAAATAGTAGTTAATTGTTCTGTTGCTAAATTGATACTTTTCTTCTCTTCATCAAATGAAGTCAGAACGAATGAGTCTATCATGTTCTCCACATGAGTGCTGTGGAGCTGGGCTTCATACTGGGCAGGACTGTCTTTACTCCATGTAAATTTGGAGGGGAGGGGGTACAGTTTACCCTTCTGCTCTGAAGATGGCAGAAGATTCCCTGACCTGTTCAGACTGAGGACGACGTGACTGTGGTCTGATAACGGTAGCTGTGGCATCACTGTGAAGTAGTTGATTTGACTTTGGTCTAGATCTGTAATAATCTACTGTGCTGCTGCCCAGATAGGAGCAGTAGGTGAGTCGACCCAGAGAATCACCCTTTGTTCTGCCGTTAACTATGTATAGACCCAGGCTTTTACAGAGCTGCAGGACCTGTTTTCCATGTGTGTTTACGGTGTTGTCATAATTCTGTCATGCTTTAGTTAAACGTTTTTGTTGGTACGTATGTGAACTGTTAATATATTTATCTCCATCTGAACTAATGTAATCCGCTTCTCTCCCTGTTCTAGCGTTCAGATCCCCCATTAACAGAACTGGGCCTAGAGACTGAAAGTATATGATCTCTGACTGTAAGGTTGAGAAGATATATTCATTGTAATAAGGCGATTCACGTGGGGGGATATATGAGGCACATAGGTACAGGTCCTCATCTAAACACAAAATCTCTTTGTTAAGTTTTATCCAAATATGCGTTGTTCCTTTTTTCACAGGCTGAATATACTGCCACAGGTGCTCTTTGAACCAAACTATGATTCCTCCTGAATCCCTTCCGTTTTTAACATTAGGCTGTTTGATTGATGGTATACGTAACTCTCTGTAGTTTGGAGGAGTGTAGGATTTGGAGTCTGAACGACTCCATGTCTCAAGTAATATAATTATATCTGAATTATATACAATATTTACAAAATCAGAGTTTGTGATTTTCTCTCCAAAAGCGGAAGAGAACATCCCTTGAATGTTATAGCTTGTTATTTTAAACGATGACATTGAGTATTATTATAATTACCAGAATAATGTATGAGTTAATGACACAATCATGTAAATATAGATTAATCAATAAAAAAAGGTAATATAGAGAATATAGTGAAATGCAGTGAGTGGATCAATTTTACAAATGTTACATTTAAAAATAAACAAGTAAATAAGCAAAATAAATAAGTTAATAAATAAATGAATGTCATTAAGAAATAATGATCATTCTTGACTATAGATCCAGTCTGTGCTTAAGCTAGTAGATTATCACATATCATTTTGAGCATATTTTGTATCTGGACAAGGTCAGTGGAGTCTGATCTACCTCGTCGTGCCACTACAGCGGCGTAGCTGTCTCTCTCCTCCCGGTCCGGATGTGTTTTCTGAGGGCTGTTCAGGGTCGATGCCTTGATGCTTTTTGCAAACAGTCTCATGCCCTCTCGGTGGATGTGGATATGATCGTAGAGATGCTGATGTGTGACTTGCTGATGGTTGGATATGTGAACATTCGGTATTGGAGCACAGATGTTCGCTATCTCCACGTTGATGGCGTTGATGATTCTTTGTGGCACGTCTCTGCGAGGTAGAAGGCTTGAGATGATGACTTTGGCTCTGGGGTAGATCCTGCTCGCTGTTCTCACCACGTTGGACAGAGCTTTTGTGATGTCCACTCTTCTGGTGCTGAGGTCGTTTGTTCCGGTGTGAATAATAATGTGTGACGGGGCACCCAATGCACCCTCTCGCAGCAGTCTTAAAGCAGAGTGTGAGGTGGGACACCAGAACTTCTTCACGGATCTCCCCGGAAACAGTCGTCTGGGGTCAAGATGGTGGCCGTTGGAGTCGCAGAGGATGACGATGTTGTCTTTACTCTTCTGTTCTCTGCCGGTGCTCATGGATGATGATGTTGTAGTCCGTGGATTGATCTGAGTGCTGCTGCTGTCTCTCCTCTTGATGTTCTGATGGGCTTGAGGAGACTGACGGGTTGCGGGAGTGAAGGAGCTCTGAGACTGTTGAGTTGAGTTTGTGGAGGTGCTGGGTGTTTGTGTGCCGACACGTCTCTGGTGTTGAGTTGTGGTTGTGGGGATGCTGTGGGGTTGTGTGCTGACACACTGCTGCTGTTGAGTTGAGTTTGTGGAGGTGCTGGGTGTTTGTGTGCCGACACGTCTCTGGTGTTGAGTTGTGGTTGTGGGGATGCTGTGGGGTTGTGTGCTGACACACTGCTGCTGTTGTATTGTGTGTAGTTGTGTTCTTGTCTCCTCCAGCAGTCTCTCCAGTGTGTGGCCGTGTTGTTCTCTTCTGGCCAGTTCCTCTCTCACGCTCCTCAGCTCCTGGCGCAGCTCTTTGTTGTCCTCCTCCAGGTGTCTTACAGCAGAGCAGAGCTGTTCAGTTTGTTGCACACTGTGGTGGCTGGTCAGGTTAACAGATGCTGGAGATTGTTGGTAGTTTCCTCTTTAAAAAGAAAGAAGTCCTGCTCCAGCTCAGCGATGTTATTTTTCAAAACCTTTATCTTGGGAGATGCAGGAGTGCTGGTGTGCCCATGTGTTCTTGAGCTGGGGTCAGTGATGGTAACTGAGGTTGTGCCGGCCTCATCTTCTGCCTGGCTCTTTACTTCAGGATCTTTCTTAATCTTCTGAACCTCCTTTTAAGGTTTCCGAAGTTCCTCTGGAATTCATTGAGGCTGGTTTCTGGTCCCTGGACCATGACTGTGCCATTGTGGTAAAGGTTCACCGTCAGCTTTGTGTCGTTGTCTCCTTCCAGGCTGAGTTGTCTACCTTTGCTGATGCCTCCTTTCCTCATACATGTCATGTTCGAGCAGAGGATGGTGTGCCAGGATGATGGGTGTTCAGTAAAGAAGAGCAGGTTACACCGGACTCTGTTGTTATCTGGTCCACTGTAGTCAGATAACAGCATCTCTGGGTTCTCTTTCAGGATCATTTCTTTCATCCTTTTCTTGTCTTTCACAGATTTAACTTCTGCTGGGTATATTATCTCCAGCTCCTCTTCATTTTTGAAAAATGCCTCAGCTTTAGATAGGCCCATTTTGTTCTCAACTGAATTAACTGCCACGGAATGTTAGCTTGGCTAGCAGTCAGCTTGATGTGTTGAGTATATGCAGTTTTCAGTTGATATCAATAAAAAAAGTACTTTTTTAGAGGTCTTACCTTAATAATCTTCTGCCTCTATTGTTACAGTTAAGTATCCAATTATTTAAATCAAGATTTGAGTCATTAAAAACATACATTCTCTGGTAAAAATGTTGGTTAAATCAGGAGCTGATTATTTTGTTGCTACTGTCATCGTAACCACGGCAACTCTCTCATCTCTTCTCTCTCCTCTCTCTTCTCTCTCTCTCTCCTCTGCTCTCTCTCTGTCTCTCTGTCTCTCTCTCTTCTCGTCTCTCTCTCTCTCTGCTCTCTCTGTCTCTCTCTCTCTCCTCTCTCTCCTCTCTCTCTCTCTCTCTTCTCTCTCTTCTCTCTCTCTCGTCTCTCTCTCTTCTCTCCTCTCTGTCTCTTCTCTCTCTCTGTCTCTTCTCTGATGTCTCTCTCTCTCTGTCCTCTCTCTAGTCAGTCTCTCTCTCTCTGTCTCTCAGTCTCTCTCTCTCTCTCTCTCTCTCTCTCTATTCAATTCAATTCAAATGAGCTTTATTAGCATGACTGCGTAGCACAATGTTGCCAAAGCATTAATATATATACAGTATATACAACAACAACATAGGTAAATAAATAACAACATAAATAATAAATAAAATCAGAATCATTCTAAATAAATGAAAAGATCAAGTTGGTCAGTATCAAGTGAATCATGTTGAACATCTAACATTGTGAATGGTTAACACATATTTAGCAGCGAGTGCAGCTGTTTTATCATCTTCTCCGAGTAAGAAGGGCATTTTCTCTGAATCACTGAGCTCTGTAAATGAAGGGATCAGGGCTTTAAATCTGGGGAGAAATGTTTCCCTCACATGGAGATATTTGGGACACATCATCAGAAAGTGTTTCTCATCCTCTATTTGCTGTAGATCACAGTGTCTACAGATCCTCTGCTCTCGCTCGGTCCATGTTTGTCTATGTCTTCCTCTCTCTATCTCTAGATCATGGTCACTTCATCTGTATTTGGAGAGGATTTGTCTTTCTTTAAATGGTTTAATCAATAAATAACTGGCAAATGTAGTGGTTCTGTTTAGGGTTGAGTAGCATTGGAGCTTATGTTGAAGGTCAAATTGTATTTGTAGAGATTCATCATGAGTGTCTTTTAGATTGGTGTCAATGTCTTTAATAATGGTTTTGGGGTGAAGCTGTAGTCGGCGAGGAGCTGGGTTTTATGGACGAGCTGATGAGCGAGTGTGTTTAGAGGATGAGATTCTGCTGAGGTTTCATTGGCGAGGAGGGCTTTATATTGGATCGAATCAGGATCAGATTGATGGAGGTGATGCCAGAACTGAACACATCTCTTCTGGATCTCAATCTTCAATGGGTATAAGCCTAATTCAGCTCTGCAGGCATCATTGGATGTAGATCTATGGACCCCTAAAATGTTTTTGATAATTTCTAGTTGTAGTTTTTCTATTGAAGTTTTATCCCAATTTTTAAAATTGATTACTGGTCCCCAAATTTCACTCCCGTACAGTAGAATTTGTTTAATGATTGCGTGGTATAATTTAACCCATGTTTTAATTGGTAATTTTAATTGGCCAAACCGTGATTTGATGGCATAAAATGCCCTCCGGGCCTTCTCATACAAGGCCTTCACAGCCAGACTGAAGCCCCCCGATGCAGAGATCTGGATGCCCAGGTAAGAGTAGCTGGTGCTGTGCTCACTCCGTAACTGAACTGGTATCTGCTTCCCTGAGACCTGGCCTTCTTCTGGAACACCATGACTCTGGTTTTGTCCAGGTTGGCCGTCAGAGCCCATTCCTCACAGTACTGTTCCAGCAGGGCCAGGCTGTGCTGGAGACCCTCGGCTGTGGGGGACATCAGAACCAGGTCGTCCGCATACAGCAGGCATTTGACTTCGGAGTCGTGCAGAGCGATGCCCGGGATGTTGCCGGAGCGGTCCAGAGCTTCTGCCAGCTCGTTGATGTAGATGTTGAACAGGGTTGGGCTCAGACTGCATCCCTGCCTCACTCCACGACCCTGCTGGAAGAACGCGGTCCTGCAATTACCAATTTTGACTGCACATCGACTGTTTCTATACATGGACTGTATAACATCAAATGTTTTTCCACCAATGCCAATTTGTAATAATTTGTATAGTAACCCATCATGCCAAACAGAGTCGAAAGCTTTTTTCAAATCAACAAAACATGTAAATATTTTTCTTTGCTTGCCCTTTAGATTTTTGTTAGAGTGTGGAGAGAATAGATGTGGTCGGATGTGCGTTGTTTCGGTAAAAGCCAATTTGTGATTTAGGACGCTGCGTCTTGTAAGGAATGTCACTATGCGGTTGTTCATTATAGTGCAGAACAGCTTTGCTAGGTTACTGCCCACACAGATACCACGGTAATTATTGGGATCGAATTTATCTCCTTTTTTATATATTGGAGTGATGAGTCCTTCAGCCCAGGTCTCAGGGAAGTCCCCCGAGGATAAGATCAGGTTGAATAAGTTTGCCAGAGCTTGAATTATGTAAGGGCTGCTGAGTTTGAGCATTTCATTACTGATGTTGTCTTGTCCACATGCCTTCTTTAATTTGAGTTTTTTAATGTGCTCTGTTATTTCTGATGTTGTTATAATCATGTCCAGTGGGTTTTGGTAATTTTTGATAGTTTTCTGTAACTCTTCTAGTTTTCTCTTTGTGTTAGTTTGGGGCTGGTTGAGGTCTGGTTCAAGTTGTTGGTAAAGGGTTTTAAAGTAAGACCTCCAGATTGTGCCGCGCTGGAGAAATGGCCTTGATTTGGGGCTTTCACATTTTTTAAAGAGATTCCAGAAATTGTTTTGGTCTATTGATTCATCTATTTCATCAATTTTAGCTTCATAATATTGATCTCTTTTGTTGCAGATGAGCTTTTTATAATTTTTCAGACAGTCGGAGTAGGCGAGCCATAGCGTCTGATTGGCCGGTTCTTTATGCTTTTTGTTAGAAAGTTGTCGAAGGTCTTTTCTGAGACAAGTGCATTCATTATCAAACCACATATTCTTTTTGATTTTTGTTTGTTTGTTCTATGTTTGTTTGGAGGTTTAGAGTTAGATATATTGGCTAAAGTTTGAAATATATGAATAAGATTGGATGTAGCTGTGTTTATTCCATTAGTATCTGGAGTGAAATCTGTGGACATAAAGTGGTCCAGCATGTTTAGTATAACAGAGCTGCTCATATTCTCTTTGAATTGCTCGGCGTTAGACTGGTTCCATCTGAGTTTGGGTTTTAAAGGGAACAGTTTTTCATGTTTGAGGGGAGCGGTACTGATCCGGTCAATTGACTGATTCAGGTAAAGGACTGTTTGGCAGTGGTCAGAAATCGGGAGTTGAGGTCTAACTATAAAGCCATTAATTAGGCCTCCTAATAATCCCCATCCACTTGATTGGCTCAATGACTCTTTCTCCTCTCCACCTGTAGCTGGTGTGTGGTGAGCGCACTGGCGCCGTTGTCCTGTGGCAGCCGTCGCATCATCCAAGTGGATGCTGCACACTGGTGGTGGTTGAGGAGAGACCCCCCCCCCCCCCCACATGATTGTAAAGCGCTTTGGGTGTACAACAATACACAAAAAGCGCTATATAAATGCATCATTCATTCATCATCATTCATTCATTCAAAGCCATTAATGAAGTTTGGGTCTATGTCTGTAATTGAGTAATCGACTACACTGGCTCCTAATCTGGAGCAATAGGTGAATCTACCTAAACTATCTCCTCTGGTTCTGCCATTAATGATGTACAGCCCTAAACCTTTACACAGTTTTAACACTTGTTTTCCATTGGTGTTGACTAAACTATCATAGCTGTTTCTTGGTGTGATAGCTAATGAAGAATGAAACGTGGTGTCATTGGATATGTGATTATTATCTACAATATTTACATAATCAATTTCTCTTCCGGTCCTGGCATTTAAGTCTCCACATATGAGAACATGTCCTCTTGACTGAAAGTGCAAGATGTCAGTCTGTAGCTGTAGAAAGCTTTGCTCGTTGTAATAGGGAGAGTCGTGAGGTGGAATATAGAGTGCACAGAGGTAAAGATTATGCTGTGATATGACTGATTTCACTTCAAGCCAAATAGATGCATTTTCAATTTTAACAATTTTTATCAAGTGCTTCAAATTGTCTTTGTGCCAAATAAGTATTCCACCTGAGTCACGGCCATATTTAATTTGAGATTTTTTTCAATGAAGGAACAATAATTTCTTTGTATCCTATTGGACAATGTAAAGCCTCATTACTGCGACACCACGTTTCATGAAAGATACAAATGTCCATATCTATTACACTGCTGAGTAAGTCTTGGTCTGCAGACTTGTTACCGAAAGTAGAAGAGTGCAGACCCTGTATATTCCAACAACTGATTTTAAAAGACTTCATGAATAGGTTTGTGTGTGCATGTATATGTACATGTATGTAAAGGTGTGTGACTTATATCATGAGTCTGGAGCAGACGGTGTTCAGCAGACGTCTTATGTGGTTGAGTTCTGCAGCTGCAGGGTTTTGTGGTCGTTGAACTGCCGCCGCGTAGCTCTTGTGTTGTGATGGCGGTCCGGCGGCTGCTCTGGGCTCTGTTGGAGGATGAGGGCTTCTTGTTGGATGAGGGCTTCTTGTTGGATGAGGGCTTCTCTTGTTGTTGGAGTTTCTGTTGTTTCCCGGTGCGTTTCCAAGGGCTGTGCTTTTCATCACTCTGGCGAAGACTTTCACTCCTTGCTTGTTGAGATGCACATGGTCATACATATGGTGTGGCCGTATATCTTTGTGATGGACGAGATGAACATTAGGAATAAGTGCACAGCTTCTGGAGAGTTCCACATTATTTCCATGAATCACGTGGAATGGGACATCAGTGCGTGGTAGTAATGCAGACTGAGTTATTCTTGCCTCTGGGAAACGTTGAGTGGCTCTGATTGCCAGCTCTCTCATCACAGGAGCCACATGGCCCTTCATGGCCCTTAAATCATTTGTCCCTGTGTGAATTATGATGTGTTTATAGTTTTCCTTCAGGTTTTTATCAGACAGGATCTGAAAAGCCCTTTTTGTGTTTGGGCACCAGATTTTCTGGGCCATCATATTTGGGAATAGTAGTTTTTCATTGACATATTTCCCATTCGAGTCGATCAGGATAAGAGCCTGTGTTTCACTCGGGTCCTCTGCGGTGGAGATATCAATCTGATTGGTTGGATCAGTCGAGTTGTGAGACTCTCTCTTCATGGCTAGTTGTTCAGCTTGAGGAGTATTCATGAGGATCTCTGGTTCAGGAGAAGTCTCTTTACGTGCTGGAACAGAATTTAGTTTTTCTTTCAAACTGTTAATGAGTTTATCCTTGGTGTGGAGTGTTGACTTTAAGGTAGAGAGCTCCTCTTGCATTTCTGCTCTGACTTCTTTTAGCTGTTTTCCTAAAGTTGATTTTATTTCCCTCAACGGTCAATCACTTATTTATTGATTGTTTTAGGTTGGAGGGAATGTTTAATTTTTTAACAAGTTTTTATAAAATTTGGAGAGAAGTTTCTCATCAGATTTTATAAATGGTCCAATTTATTTGTTTCAAGAAAGGAGGAAGAAATGTTTACTTAATTTTCTGTTGGGTTCAGCTAAGTTGTCCATATGGAAAACTAGAAAAAATAAAATGTTAGGTAGAGGTTCCATTGATGCTGAAATGGTACTAAAGGGATGATAAACTGCTAGAATCAGATAGAGTATACATATTATAAATAGGTCAGTGACATTGTACTGTTTTCTGAAATTTGGTCAGTGGGGGGAGTACTTTGTCAAATTGGAGAGAAATGAAATGTTGCTTTTAAATGTGTAGAAATAGCACATTTTAATTTGTGGAATGAAAAGTTTGTAAGAGAATTTTATTTGAGGTGAACGGAAAAATGGTCCAATAAAGCCTATTGTATAAGCCTCTCTGTCTCTGTCTTCTGTCTCGTCTCTCTCTTGTCTCTCTCTCCTCTCCTCTCTCTCTCTCTCTCGTCTCTCTCTCTCGTCTCTCTCTCTCTCTCTCTCTCTCTCTCTCTCTCTCTCTCTAGTACATGTGTGTTCTGACGGGTCTCCTCACGCGGCTTACACTGTGTTCCAGAGAGTCCAGCCGCTTCCTGCTGCAGGTTCTGGAGTCCGTCACCAAAGCGGATCTGGAAGAGGTTCTGGAGCGGATCCTGGACGCGGTGGAGAAGCAGCCGCGTGAGTGTTTATAGAGCCCTGCGCGAGCTAGTGTTTTATTATTATGCTAATATTCTCCTTGAGGTTTACTTATAATGTTAATATGATTTCTGAACTAAATATGTGGAAACATTTTTATTTTCTGGCCGTAGATCTGTTTTTAAGGGGCGTGTTGTTTAAAGCTCGTCAGTTGGCACACACATGCACGCAATACCTTCCTTTTTTGAAACACGCGCACACAGCGCACGCGCGTGCACGGTTTGGTAAAACTCAATCAGAAATGTTAAGTTATATTTATGAAAGCTAAACATCTCAAAGGCAATATCCTTCCCGTGTTCATCATGACACACGTGTGCTGCTGTCTCAGAGATGCTTCTCTGTTTGTACCTTAACGCTCTTCATACCAGTTTCACAGCGGTCTTTACACCGAGTCCTGCTTCGTTCTGGCTGAAGGTGAGTCTGTTTCTTCTCTCTGCTGCTCCGCTCTTTCCATCCCTGGATCTCTATAATCACATGATCTGTGCGTTCACAGGATGGTACGAGGACTGGGTGTTTCACGTCAACGCTTTTGGTTTCCCGCCCACAGAACCCTCTTCTTTCACCAGGTGTGCGTTAGCTTCTATTGACTGTAATATGAAGCGTGTCGCTGGCTTTGTTCTGCATCCACACAGAGTTTCTCGTCTGTGTCCAGGGCTTATTATGGCAATGTAAACTTCTTTGGCGGGCCGTCCAGCACTGCGGTCAAAGCCTCGGCCAAACTGAAGCAGCTGGAGGAGGAGAACGAGGACGCCATGTTTGTGTTTGTGTCAGACGTGTGGCTGGACAGTGTGGAGGTTCTGGAGAAGATACAAACCATGTTCTCAGGTCCAGTGACTCTTCAAATACGTTTTAGTTTTTTATACAATCAATTTTTCCGTGCAAATTTTTCTGGAATTATTTTAAGACAGAGAGAATAATTGCATTTAAAGATTCTGTTATCAGATGTATGTATTTCTCTTCATAATATCAAGAATACTGAGCTTTATTGCCAGCCAAGTTCATTTTAGAGTCACCCATAAACTATCCCATGATGCCTTCATGAATGGACTGAATGATTTCAGGCTACTCGGCCGTGCCGCCCACCTGCTTCATCTTCTGGGGGAATTTCTCTTCGGCTCCGTATGGCAGAAACCAGCTCCGAACACTCAAAGTTTGGACGTCTCTTCAGAACTGCTGCTGTTGCACG